>CM059273.1:25448296-25613296 GCA_030347295.1 Setipinna tenuifilis
ATTCACGTTAAAAACATTTCTGTAATGTGCCAGTAGTTAGCCAGCAAAACTAATTTGTATTTTAGTTTGCCATTGCATGCAATCTTTTTTTTTAAAAACAGCAGAACCTTAAAAATGAAGGAGCACAACAGTTGCAAGTCCTATTGTTTTTTTGTTGGTTTGTTTTGTCTTGTATGAAATGAATAGTTCATAATGAGAAGATGCATGTGTGTAACTGCACTGTATGTTGTCCCCTTTACTAAACGCCATGATTGAAGAATGTAGCAGAGTGAAAAAGATTGCATACATAAAGGTGACCTTGATCTTCTCTATCTAATTCACTCACAGGCTAATTGTCAACCACTCTCCCTGTGGGAAACTTTGCACACAAGTAACATAAACCCATTAAGCAGGTGATTAAAAGCCAGGACGTATCACACATGTTCCACCATGAAAGTTTAATATCATTGTCTGCTGGCAGAATGCCTGCTTAGGAATTAGTGAAGGGTTGAGACAGGGCATCTGTCAGGGCATCAGATGATCAGATGATCCTCATCTTTGGCAGGATCGCACGACAAGAGCCGAAGACTCTGGCTCATCACCACCAATGTGGCAGATCATGGGCCAGTCTGGGAACATGGCAAATACAGCATATCCCTAATGATTATTAATGCATGTGGTGGTTGCAGTAAGCGGAACAATCGGAAAACTCAAAAAATAGATAAAAGAGATAAAAGAATCAACCAGCAATCGGAAGGGTAGCTCTTTCGGTTCCAGCTCCTCCTGACAGGGTTGAAGTGTCCTTGAGCAAGACACCGAACTCCATACTGCTCCCGTTGTGTTGGTTGACTCTTTATCTGCCATTTGTGCATAAGTGTACAGTCAAGGCACATTGGAATTCCTGTGCAGAGCTCTCTGTCTTACAGTCCACAGTTTAGGAAAGGAAATAAAACAATATAATAGAACATATAAAAATATAAAAAACACTTTACAAAAAGGTTGGAATATACCCAGCATGGCAGCCTTCTGCTGTTAGCGAATGAATGAGTGGGTGAATATGATGCATTGAATTTTAAAGCGCTCTGTATCACTCTGAGCATGAGAAAGTGCAATATACCATAAATGCAGTCAGACAATAGTAATGATAAACCTGTTTATAAACCATTTAGCCATAAACCATGTCACCAAGTTACCTACATCCAATTTCCTTAAAATGAAATGTAAAAACCTGAAACATCTTGAAAATGTCATACGGAAAGTGTGGCTATAGCTATATGGTGCCACATACAATTCAGGGAGTTTTTCCTCACCCCTGTTGCCCCTACGGACTTTTACATGTGCTCACTCAAGAGCCTGCATCAACGGGGCATTGCGTTGTTGTGGCTAATGCTGTTTTGTTTGTAACCTTGCCAAACTGTGAAGCACTTTGAGCTGCATCTTGTATGTATGAACTGTGCTATACAAGTAAAGGTTATTATTATTATTATTATTATTATGGTGCAGTTAACAGCTAAGACGTTATTGTTTACTCCTGTTGGCGTTTGGTTCCTCCAAAGCACAGCTACTGCCCTGCTATAAGGAACATAAATGACCTCCCTCAGACAGCTGACTTTGGAGTGTGTGTACCATCTTTGTCCTGCTAGATTATCTCACCTAATTAGATACTATTGATCTTAATCAATCGACTGGAAGACAGGGCTAGCATCTGTGGAACAGGATTTCCAATCAGGTCTAGAATCCGTTTTTCTCCTCTTCCAATCCTCAATATTAAAAAACAATCTAACAAAATGCATGACTCAGGTCTCCAGTCACGCTCAGTTCAGATAGAATTCAAAGATTAGGCTGGTACAGATTTTCACCAGAAAAGGACATCTTCAAGATTTTTTTTATCTATTTGGGCCCAGAAAAATGTCCTTTTCACCTTCCTCCGGGCAGACATCTAAGCCAAACAGTATCTAACTAAAAAAAAAGACTTTGCTGGGAGGAAACACTGACAAATGCTGGTGATCTGCACTGAGAACAGTTCACTTAGTTCTCTTACACACTACACATAATAAGTTTGAAACACAAAAGCCAACCTATAGCCAACCTATTATATTATATTATATTATATTATATTATATTATATTATATTATATTATATTATATTATATTATATTATATTATATTATATTATATATATTAAAATGTTGGCGTGTCATTGAACGTGTGTGTGTGTGTGTGTGTGTGTGTGTGTCTGTGTGTGTGTGTGTGTGTGTGTGTGTGTGTGTGTGTGTGTGTGTGTGTGTGTGTGTGTGTCTGTGTCTGTGTCTGTGTGTGTGTCTGTGTGTGTGTGTGTGTGAGAGAGAGAGAGAGAGACAGAGACAGAGAGTGAGTGAGTGTGTGCATGCGTGTGTGCATGCCCGTGTACAAATGTTGGTGCCATTCTTATCTATCCCTCACTCTCCAAATCAAATGCTTCCACTTGAGTCCATCCATCCTGAATGAACGTGTCAAACACTTCTGGTTAAATGCAGCCCTCTCTCTCTAACAAACCACAGTGAGAGCCATCTACTTCACCCCCTACGTGACAGAAACTGAGATTTTACACAGCTGCTACCCTAGTTAGAGCTGATAAAAACAAACACAGCTATGTAAGCATACCATCTGAGCAGGAGATTGCATGGGGACGATTCTCTCGTTGCAAGCAAGCATTACAATACCCACAAACAAAAATTCTGTTTAGATTAGATGAATTTAGATAGATCTGTGAATTGGACATGCATGGGTTTCACCAATGTCTTAATGAGAAAAACAATCAGTGATTTAATACTCTTTGGACGCAGAGGAGTGAAGTAAACTGCAAATTGGAAAGATTGTAAATAGGAAGAAACACCTGAGACTGCGAAGTCTGCTGCAATGATGGTCTGTGTTATTTTCAGTGCAGTCATTAAGACCATAACATACAATATCAATGGGCTGAAAAGGACAGCAGAGCTATCACACAATGGGTTTCAGCAGCAAATGGCCTCTGTCTTATTTGTGTGCATTGCCTTTGCAGTGTGTCCCTCCAAGCTACAGGGAAACGCAATCACATTAATGGAAATTTGCTGAGGTTAGCTGTACATTTAGTGGCTTAACTATCACATTCCTGGAAGATATTGGCATCTAATTTTATCGTTCTCTTGTATAGAAGAGCTACTCTCTGACTGGTGTCTCTCTGGTCAAACCTTAAGATCCAACTACAGCACACAACTGGTTGATTTAATTCATTTTTAAATTTGACGAGATCTGTGTTGGTTTGTTGCTTACAATATATTCCCTTGCCTAAGCACCATGTGCTCTGCTTGCGGTAATACTGATGGGTATACAGGCATTATAGTGTAAAAGGGAAAATATGTACACATCTAGAAAAGTAAACACCAGTGCCAGACAAACATATCAGACAGTAGGACGAAGGAGGTCTGTACACTGATTTGAGTTCCACAAGTCTATTTTAATGAACCTAAAAACAAGTAACAGAGTAGCCTAGCTGTTGCACCAAGCTCATACATGGAGCTTGGTCTGGCAAAGACCCCTAAAACAAAAGGTTCTCAGCGGCGGGATCAATGGGCACCTTTCAAATGCTTCTGTGTACTACTAGGCCGAGCTACAACCAACCAGACTGATTTGATAATGACTGTGCAGCATTCATTTTTCATTGGTGCCCTGCTGAGAATAGGCAGGTTGGCCAGACTGACTTGAACGTGAAACTCAATGCAGCATCACAGTCAGTATGGGTGGCCCCAGGCTAGTAACAGAAGCATATGTGATCCAAATGTTGCCTGTTGTCTACAACAGTGTGCAGACCTCCTGCTTGCTGTACAGGCATTGTAATACACAATCACAGCAAGACAGGAATATGCAGAGTAAGATACTGATAGAGGGTGCCAAATTACAAATCACATTAATTACTGCTTAGTAGGCATGTGGTATGCATATTTGTCACAGGGGCTTCATGTGTGAACAGTGGGAGGTATGGCTGTGAGACATTAAGCAGGCTTCCTTCTAACTTTTTAATGTGCATTAGGACCATTCAATTACAAAATGCAATTGCTGCTGCACATTCTGTGTAGACAAATTAGCATAAACATGCATAGCGAATGCATTGCACATCCTGAGGTCCTGATGCAGTCCTAAAGTCCACATCAAGATCTTGTGTTGCTGATTTCAAATACTTTATCTCAAATTAGTTGGGAAGCAAAAGTTCGGTCTGTTATTCACATTGTAGGACTGTGTGATTCACTGAAATCAATTAAAATGAAAAGGGCACTGAAAGAGTGCAGATCTCTGTCAAGGCCAAATGTCACAGGGATACTGCAAGAGTGAAGTAATTTGTGGATCCACTCTGTGTGCCAAAGTAACCCTATCATGGCCCTAACTAGGCGAAAACTCCAACTTTAATGAAACTCTATCTAGTAGGATTCATTTTATGTTAAGTTGTTGACAGATTGAGGTTTGAGTTGTGACGTTGTTCTGCACCAAGTGCTTCCTGTTTGTTTTTTTCATGACCTCTACATCAGCTGGGTCAACTACAAGAATTGAGGCTGTTTCGTATTTTGTGTATCCCACTGTCTCTGCCACATGCATGTGTCCCTGCCTCATGCACTGTAACCTCACCCCAAAAAAGATACATATATAGGCCATAGCTTTGTCTCTTCACTAGCACTGATCTGCTCCCGGCCTGAGACTGAAGTCATACACCAGTATAAATTCAAGAATCACGGTCTGCAAGCATCATTCATCCTTTCTCTTCTCCTACTGAAGCAGGCGTCTTCTTTCTTCCTTAGATGGCTGGCTCCCTCTGCCCCTGCATTGATTTCTGTGGGGTAATCACTGATGTCACCAATAAGGATTACCATCCTTTTCTTTTAATGACCTTTGCTTTTGAGCTACTCCAAGCTACTTCTGTCTTGACCAAGCTTAACCTCCAGAGAGTTCACTGAGTAAATGGCAGGTTTCAACAGCACTTCTGGTCATTATGAGTACCTTGCCATGCCCTATGACCCTACCATTACTCCTGCTGTCTTGTCTTAATAAATTATGTTTTATGCAATGCGAGGCAACTTTATCTTTATGACACATTTCATACATACTGGCTATTTAAAGTGTTTAGCATATACAGTTTCAATTATGGAGAATGCTGCTATTAATACTGCAAAGTCATCAATAAAACTTGCAGAATAGTTTGGATGTCTAAATTCAGTCCACAAACAACATTTTAAAAGTCCCCCTTCAATATATAGCTAAAGTTTTCAAGTTACCTAAAATAGTCTTTCCACTGAAGTGTACTTTTAAATAATACTGCCACACTCCCGCCCCTCTTGACAGCTCTTGGCATTCTCATTTAACTGAAATTCCCAGCTGATGTTTAATTTTTAAAAAGCAGCACTATTGCCCTCTGCTGACCATGTCTCAGTCAGAAACATGAAATCTAGGTATTACACTATCATCAACTGTCATGGAAAAGATTCTTTTATTATGTTGGGAATATTTTGTATGTGAACAGATTCCTAATTTGGTAATCATTTTGAGGGTGGATGTCTCTTATGAGTTATAATGAAACTATATAAGGGAAATGCACCACTGCATACCTCTTGCTCCCTCGCACTTGATAGCTGTCTCCGCAGCTGCGTCTGTAGCTGTTAGGAAAGGTGCTTGGAAAAGACAGCCTGCCAACTGGCTGCATTCTCAGCAAGCTTGCAGGTAATTGCAGATGCCTGGATGGTAGTAATAAAATAGGGGAAGGGAGGGGGGGGTGTCTTTGTAATGTCAGTCTTGGTAGAAGATTCACATTCACTCAGGGACTTAAAGGTCAAGTTAAGGTGCTTGAGAAGGTAAACCCATACACCTTCTTCCATTGCTTTACAACATCACCTGCTAAACAACTTCATCCCTTCCTGTACCATGGACCCACATGGCCTGAGCTTTTGTGGGGGCAGCTGTGGCCTAGTGGTTAAAAAGTTGATCTGGGGATCGGGGGGTTGCAGGTTCAAATCTTGTTCCAGTAGGATGAGGGTGGGGGAGTAAATTACTACTGGTCTCCTGCACCCTTATCCACGGCTAAAGTGCCCTTCAGCAAGGCATCTAACCCCACATTGCTCTGGGGACTGTAACTGAAACCCTGTATCTAAACAACAAGGCACTCTGGATAAGAGTGTCAGCTAAGTGTAATGTAATGTTGTCACCAGTCTCCCTATAGGACATGGTAACACCGATCACACAGGAATTGTTTCATGGGCTTCCTGTGGATGTGTCAGACAGGGCTCTTCAATTTACATCTCATTGTTGGTTTGCTTAGTCTAATGGCCAGACTGGCTGAGCAATCCATCAGTTGGGGAAGGTGTTGTTATGTTTGGTATCTCTCACTTCATCTTCCTGGTGGCATCATTACCCTGCAATGCTCTATTAGCCCTTTTCACTCTTCTTTTTCTGACGTAAGGGATAACAGCCTGTCGAGGCGCGCCTTCAACGGAATTAATCAACGCTGGTGAAGCCGAATAACATCCCGACACAAAGCGTTGAGCAGAAGAAAAGCAACCGTTAAATTAGCCTAGTATATGGTTGTTATAGTTACCATTCTATGGAAGTGGAACGGTGCCCTAACTTTATGCCAGAATTTTGGAACTTTCCATAGTTAAACGGTTCGATGGAATTAATGCATGCCCCACCAGCCAATCAAAAAACAGCATTCTATTTGACCAGGCCATAATGTTCTATGTTGAATGCTGTCTGAGCTTCATGTATGCCTCAGCTAGAATGTGTTGCAATGCTCGACCGCTATTCTGAGTTTCTATTTTAGTATTTGTAGCTATCAACCCTGGACATTTTCCCTGAAGAGGATTCTCAAAAACAAACTCCAAAACTCATTGACCCTTTCCACCCTTGCTAGAGTTTCGGCCCTGCTGCTTTGGGACTTAAGCTTCTCCACCTTCCTCTGCCAAATTCATCTCACCTTAAATGTGGCCCAAATTAAACCCTTTATCAGTACCCAGCTCTGTTCTGCACCAAAGGTCCTTCTCCACCACATGGCTCATTGACGGGTCAGTCCTGTCCACTGGATGTCTGACTGCGGGGGTTAGTACTCAGGGGAAACGCGATGCATTCCTGCTTGAGACATTCTACACCACACACACATTTTGGACTTTCATTCTCTTCTGTCAGCAGCAACATTACTTATTACTTGCCCTATTTAAGGGAAATGTGTTCATGATAATTTAAAAAAAAATGTGGAAGAAAAACAGTGCAAGGCAAACCAACATAAAAAAGAACTATGCAAGATATAGTCTTATTTTGTTTTATTTAATCTAAGCAGCACTTTTTACAATGCATACTATATGCTCTGTTTGTTTGTTTTACCATATGGTGGTCATATGTTTTTCATTTATTTTTGATGGCCATGTTTTTCTGACTCTGTTCCTTGCCTGTTCTATTTCCTATCTCATTTTTTTCCCCCACCATTCATGTACACACCTGTTTCCTATTGTTTTTCAAACAGTGTGTGCATTTAAGACCTGCCAGATTAATCCATCTGGAAAGATTTTTTTAGCAAGATTTTGTTTCCTGTTTTTTTTTTTTTTTTGCGTGTTCTTTATAATGTTTTCCCAATGCCTGTTTGAATTTCTGTGCCTGTGTTTTTTCTGAGACAGTCTATCATTTTAAACTTGTCAGCAAGACCTTCCTGGATGAAGACACTCAACCTGTGCCTGTCTTTGAGTTGGTATTTCTGTTACCAAAAAGTAAACATACACAGACAGTCTAACAATAATAATAATAATCACCATCATCATCAATCATCACCACCATCATCATCATCTTTACTTGTTATAGTCCAGTAGTGCCAGAAGAAATCCATCAGGGTGCTGTGGAGAGCTTCAATAATGTGCCTGAGAATCAAGTACCAGGGTGCCAGGGCTGAGGAAAAACTCCCCGTTTGCACTGGTATATTTTAAGTGGGGGAAAGAGTCTTAGGCAAAAACCGAAACCTCCAGGGGAGCCCATCTGCTAGAGTCCCTCTGTCGTGCTTGGTAGGGGCAAGTTCTCCAAGTAAGTGCCTTAAAGTCTTTTGGCAGGGCAGTTATATATATTAAGTGTAGGGGAAGTTGGAATCGGATCGGATGTAAGCGGATCTAATGGCTCATACAGTGTACAATGACTAGTGCAATGGCTAGTTTTGAATAAAATGGAAATGAATAAGATGGCTTCCTCTGTAGATGCAAAAAAAATGTATTTCTCCACCGACTTTTGTTTTCTTCTGTCTGGATCTTCAAAACTGTTTTTGCTGGGTACACACACTGCCTGTTAAAATGTCATGTGATATTAGGTCACATGATGTGGTGTTCCTAACAGCAGTACTCTAGATGGCATAATGTAAAAGGAGAGTAGTCTTGTGTAAGCCAGAAGCTGGCAGACGCCAGATGTCTATGTAGTTTCTACAAGGCTGTTTTTTTGTTTACCTATTTACATGAAAAATACTTGTTTCAGCAGTCCTCCAAGACTTCCCACGTGTGTTTAATAATTAGTTGGCAGCGATCCCTTTTCTTTTTCACAACTCCTGTGAGCCCATGTCCTATCTACAGGGTTCAGGCTAGGTTACTGTGGTAACTGCAGCACTGCCTCATCAAATGCAGCACTCAGCCCTTGCCTGTGTTATGTCCAGTGTATAGTCTTTCGGGGTGGACTTTGATTGGTATGGCTGCAGTTTATAGTATACCTGAAACACTGTCACCAACAGGGAGCACCCAGACTTTATAACATCAATACATAGCTGATTAAAACAATACCCCTGAGATGAGATCTTTTGAACTAATCGTGTTTTTTTTAAATGTGTTGTTTTTCCTAGGACCCAACTGAATGGCTAGCATCAGTAGGATTATATGTAATAATGACAGACTCTAAGTCTTTTGAAATGTATAACAAATGTCTAAAATTTCAGATAAATTTAGATTGTTACAGTAGTTGAAGTACATAGTAGATGACTGCAGCCAATGTTTTATTTTTCTAGTGTAAAGTACAAGCATTATACAAACCTACTCATACAGACCTGCTGGTGTGTCAATTAAATGAAGATGTGTTAGGAACAGCAGCTTCTTATTTGGTTTAACACTATTTTTCATGTACATCATGTTCACTAAAAACAGAACATAACAACAACTCTAATTTTACTAAGTGGTCATGATAATGTGTTGTAGCTTTACAATCAAAAGAGACAAAATCAAATACCAAAGAGACACCACCTCACATTTGGTTGTCCCAATCTTTTATTTCTAAAGATGCTCTTCAAAAGAGCCAAGACAACATGGTACATAGCCAAGAAAACATAGCATATGGATTACGGTGTTTTCAACTTGAATAATGTTTTCTCTGTGAACTAGCATGAACTGTAGGTCTAGCACCATACCAAATGACATTGTACGTCTGGATTCGACATATTTACGGGTAAATAGTTCATCTTCAAAGTCCACATAGATCTCAGTGTTATCTCACAGCAGATAAGCACACGGTCAGCTATTTACTGAACTAATACAGTAATTCACCAGCTTACTGTAAAGGCCAGCAGACAGAACTATATACAGTATTATAGCACAGTTCTCCATCTGTTATTGAGGCAAAGTCAAAATATATATAATTATATTACTAAGAACTGAGTTGTGAAAAATAAAATCTGACAAAATAGGACACCGACACAGTGCCTCAGTCCACTAGCATCATCTTGTCAGACAAATCCATATACATGACTGGAAATGTTAAACACGGGCTCTATATAGACTACACAATACAAGCGGAAGTTGGAAATCACACACAGAACCCCTGCTAAACAGCAAGTTAATGCCCTTTCCTTACCTCATAATCAATTAAACATCCCTGAGACAAAGAACACATCTGTCACAACAAAAAAAGTATAACAAATAAAAAAAAAAAAACCATGAACAATTTACATCCGTAAGAGCAAGCAAAACCCTGCGGGACTGAAACCCAACCGACCAAGTGAATAATATCACATTTAGCATAGTACAGTACGCGCCCTTCAAGGTTGATGAAAAGGTGACTACACGGATGGTATGACACAAGCAGTTTATGGTACCGATGTAGCTATTAAAGCTTACACATTATACATAAACCTATACATAAACACACACACACACACACACACACACACACACACACACACACACACACACACACAAACCAGTCCAAAGAGCAGCATTTGTGAATCATAAAAGAAGCCTCACAATATGGTTCTGACTCAGTGTACATAGGTACTGTATATATTTTGCTACCAACACAGTAGGTATGAAACATGGTTGTCTCCTCTGGATCTCTGCTTGTGTTGCGCTTGTGTCACTCAGCCACAGACCCAACAGGGGACATCATCAGTGCCATGAGGAATGTTAGGAGAAAGGGTGTGTATGTGTGTCTTTTTTTAGTCACATCCAGTGTTTGACATCTGACAGCAGTCTTTCGGGTTCTGCCTCGCAGAGTTGACATCGGCGTTTCAGGGTGGTTAAAGGGGATTTTTCACACAGGGACCTGAATGCCTTGAGTCAATGCTTGTTGTTTTTTAGGGAAACACAGTGATGGAGAAGAGGAGAGGAGAGGAGAGATCAGAACAGCAGGAGACTTAGAGGGAGAGCTGGGCAGGCAACAGCTGAGGCAGCCTAACAGGACACCCAACAGTTGGTGAGGCTCTCAAATTCACTGGTTCTTCAAGCTGGGAGAGAGTGAAAGAAAGAGGATGAATGAATAAGAAAGGGAAAGAGAGATAGAGGGAATGAGAGAAAAAGAAAGAAACAGAGAAAGACAGAGAGATTACTGTCTGCAACAATGTGCTTATATTTATACATATACACACAATATGTTTTTTTTTTGTTATTTCAGTGAATACTTTAGAACTGCAACATATGCTTTGTCATGGCAATAAAGTCATATTAAATTGAGAGAGAGAGAGAGAGAAGGAGAGAGACAGAGAAACTTTTTAGTCCTTTATTGAAAACGTGGTGTGAATCCTAGAACTGGTTATGACTAATCCCCGTAAGACCCAGCCCCTTGATTCTACAGCTCCAGCATATGAAATCAGGATGCAATTAAGGGTCACCGAGAACTTATCAGCAAGAAATTGTCAGGTTCAGCGGAAAGTAATAATTCAGGCAGGGCCGTGTTGGTAAGCAGGGCAGGAGGGGGTCAGTAGCCGTGATAGATGAGTCCGCCGTGGCCCTGTTGTCTGACATGCTAATAATAGGGCTTGCAGCGGGTCGCAACCTGACCACAGCGGATCAATAGAGACCCTCCCCCATAGCTCAAGTGATCTGTCTCAGGTCTGGCATGTTTTTCTTAATGATAATAAATTACAGGTCTCACAAGTATGCTCTGCAAACCCCACTTCTTCCCAGCATGCTTGTGTTTGTGTGTCCTCTCACCAACACACAACTCCAAAAGTAATGTGCTTATTATAAGAACATCCCAGCAGGGTCATTTGAGGGGTAGGGTGTATTGGCTGTGATGGGGGGGGGGGGGGGGGGGCATTAGGGAAGTATTGATAACTTACCCTTAGCAAAGCACCATGCCGTGATTGTCAGAGATCACATATTGATTCGATAAGCTGCAACGCAACACATGCTCCAGACACGGAAATATGACCGTATAGTTGTTTTCATTTGACCACATCCGTGACCTTGTGCATGCATGTGAAAAAGACTAGGCGGAAGTAGGTCGACCGGGGGTCAATGGTTTAGGTTTGTTGAAAACAATCTGGTTGCATGACTAAAGACACATGACCTTTTCCAGGCCACAGAATAAAATCCCCCCACCCCCCCACCCTTCCTCACATAGCTGGGTCTGTGTTTCAGTAGTAGCTGAGACTTTTATCTCTTGTGACATGACCTCACCGAGCCGTTTTTGTGTGAATGCACAAAACACACACACACACACACACACACACACACACACACACACACACACACACACACACACACACACACACACACACACACACACACACACACACACACACACACACACACACACACACACACACACACACACACACACACACACACACACACACACACACACACACAGGCTGTGATGCTGCAGGAAATGAAAAAATCAGTTTGCAAAAAGATGGGGGATTGGCACCCTGTGATTGCAAGTGTGTGTGAGGGTACACTGTAAAAAGTGAAGCCCACAGTATAAACCAACCTGAAATAATTATAGTAATGTGCACGCTACATTGATCTTTTTACATTGGCTCAACTTGCACTATTTCAGTACCATGGCATTGATTGTGACACTTATAGTGACAAATAAAACCAACATAAAAGATCCATACAGCACATTGCCTTAAGTGGAATCTCAACCTCACTTTTTACAGTCTAAGTATGGAAACTGTGTAAGAGCTTGTGTGTGAATGAGTGAGCGTTTGTGTGTGCCCACTACATGAAGAGTGGTAAGCATGTACAGCTTGTGAGCCCGTGACTAACACATATACTAAAGAGGCCTATGCACTGCGTGTACACTTTGCATTGCGTGAGTTGCAACAGTGCCATTAGCATATCCCCTTCCCCTCTGCTTTAATGCACAGCACTAAGGGGCATCCGAAGAGACCCAGGCAGGAGTTTACCCTCACTGGAGCACATGCAGGATGTTCCTGTGCCCTCTCAGGGCTGAACCGGTGAGGGACGTGTGAGGAGGAGGAGGAGGAGGAGGAGGAGGAGGAGGAGGTGGTACTGCTGCTGGTGGGTGGTGGTGGTGGTGCTAGAGGTGGTGGAGGAAGGGGGGGGCGGGGGTGGGCAGTGGAGGTCTCACGGAAAACAGACCCGGAGAGGAGCCCACGGGAATTCTTTTGTGAGGCCGAGCGGAAACATGCGACGCCACACGAAAGAGCTGGCTGCGCCTGCTCGCCTGTCGCCTGCGCTCCCCTGCCCACCCGTGCAAAAGTCATGAGAAGCGACGGGGGTGAACTAATGCTGCCATGTGCTCGGCTCGGCGCGGAGAGGCCCATGCTCAGAGCCCCGCCAGATTTGTCGGGGGCCGCTCAACTCCCAAAAGCCCTGCGCCACCTTCACACCTCCCTCTCAGCCCTGCTCCACACCCTCACACCACATGACAAGGGGACTGTAAAGCATCTTTCAGGATGGAAAAGTGTATACTAGTGACTGTACTAGTAAAGTGTATACTACTGGCAACAATAATATTAGCATACTGGTAGTACTGTAATAGTATTAGCATAATACTATGTTGTGTGTGTCTTTATATACATTTATACACGCAAATCTATTGAGAGGGAACATAAAAGTGAGGTCTAAAATATTTACCAACATGACCCCCTTCCGGGCTCCGTAGTTCCCTATGTAAAGTCTGCTACCTGTGATGATGACTAATGTGATGATGTGTGACAGGGTGTACTCACTTGTTCTGGTGTTTGGAGCCCTGTAGGTGTGCGTGGTACTGGGCCACAGAGTTGAGTGTAACATGGCAGATTTCACATGTGTGGCTTCGCTTCAGGCCTGCAAAAAGAACACACACACATGCACACGTACACAGACACACACACACAGACACACACACATACACAGATCCACCCATGCATATGTCGGAACATAAGCATACATGCGCGCACACACACGCGTACACACAGACACACACACACATGCACGAGCAGGAACACACATACATACACATGTTTATTTTAGAATGTTGCAGAGGCCAGAGAACACAATGATCCCAACACTGTATAATGTATCCAACGAGTATATTTGGCTTGATTTAAATATTGAGACAAAATGAAGCAATACAGATGCAGCTTTTTCCAAATCAATAGATTTCCATTTTAGTAAATGGCCTGGCACGTATACAATGTTCAAAGAGCATGTAATATATTCAGTGCTAGAACACTCTTGGGTACATAAGCATAGCCTCATAATGAAGACACTATAGCCTCGGGAACCTGTAAACGTACACAATGCAACGCAACGCATCCACACCAACACACAACAAAATCAACCGGGCCTTTTCAGACAGAACGGAACTGGAGGTGAGTCATGTGTGCCGTACACGCATGCAGAAATCCTTTCATGCTGTGAGATTAGCCGCAGGGCTACGGGACGGGCGTAGCGTTAAACGCATCTTTCACATCTGTCACACAGCATGCCTGCTGCCTACTGTCACACACTAATCACCTCACCACAAAAGGGGCACCTTCCACACTGCATTATCTACACACACCACCACTTACAGGCAAAACCTAAAGTAAAGTAAGCCACATAAAACCATCATATTCCAGATGTCATCTTTCTATCCAACATAAGCATACCTGCCAACGTTTGAGTAACGAAATCAAAATCACCAAACAAAATCACCACCACTTACAAGCAAAACCTGAGGTAAAATAAGCCATACGAGATCTCACTTATTCCAGATGTCATCTTTCTATCCAACATAAGCATACCTGCCAACGTTTGAGTAACGAAATCAAAATCACCAAACAAAATCACCACCACTTACAAGCAAAACCTGAGGTAAAATAAGCCATACGAGATCTCACTTATTCCAGATGTCATCTTTCTATCCAACATAAGCATACCTGCCAACATTTCAGTAACAAAATCTGGGAGATGTTCACTCCTGCAGTCAAACATATTGATCTGATTACTAATAAAGAAGTTTGGGCCTTGGAAAATTATGTGAGATTACCAGGACAAAACTGGAGGGGGGCGGTTGATGGCTCTGAAGTACAGGAGAAAGCCAGAGGGGAAAAAAAAGAAGATTTGGCAGCTACAGTATGAACATAAGCCATACTGAATGAGTATACTGTATGAACCACAAATAGCTGAATCAAGAAAGCATAGGCTATGAATCATCTGTGATAATACATGGGGCGAGTTATTCTAGTTGCCCTAAGGCTGGCCTGAGTCAGGGGAAAGAGGCTGAGAGTGAACTTGGACAACAAAATGGGCACTTTGGGGCTCCTCAATAAAGTTTGACCTAGATCCATTATTAATCAGGGACAATATATACTGTCGTCATTGTTAACTGCCTAGTTTGTTGCCCGGTGATTACTGGCAAATTAGTAGCAATTTTCTTAACCTCACCTCTTCAATCGTATCTGTTGTGTGCCACTCTTATTACCATCTCAGTGTTTCTTCTACCTCTTTCTTCATCTTTCTGTCTTGCTTTTTGTTACTGCCTTCTTCCAGACAAAACAAATAGACCCCCAAAAACAACTACAAATAGAGCCCCAAAACAACTGCAAAACATCAAAGCCATTTTTTGTTGTTGTTTTTTTCCCGCTTCTGTCAAATAATGGATTTGTTGCATGGCTGCTATGCGAGGACAAACACTACAGTGGCTTTAATCATGGACATTTACAGGGCAGGGAGAATAGCCCCGGTTAGTTTGGTGCATGTTTTTTTTTGAACACACAAATAAGTGGGCCACAGCTCCTGTTGTGTCACTGTGGTTTTTGTTTTTTTTTTCTAGTCAGTATAAATACAACTGAGCAGTATGTGCGCAGAGCAGATTAGTAATCACTAGAGAACACAAGCCAAGCTTATTTCAACCATCCTGAGAGAAAAAAAAAGGACGGATGGCGAGAGAGGGAGAGTGAGGGGTTGTTGAGGGGTAGTGGGGGGGGGGGGGGGGTGGTTGTGATGGAGCGTTGCTGAGACTTGTTGTAGCTGCAGCAGTGAGTCACTTGTGAGTCAGAGCTTCGACAGGGAGAGCGACACAGACTAAACTCGCTGCTCATATCACACACGCAGACACTACGGACTTCGAAGCATTAGGCTCGCTGCATCTCTGTTTTCGTGGTTACCTGCACACATACGGAGCTGCCCTGTTTTCTAGGCATTGCCTCCTGCCTGTTGACTTTGGTCAATGCCATTCAGGTGGTGCAGTGTGCATCCATGAGTAAGAGCACTTCATCTCACAGATAATTACCTACTGATAATTCCCAGGCCAGGATGTCGCTCTCATTTGATCTACGCTAAATGATGTAGACCTTAGTGAAATGACTGTCTATGTGTGGGCTTTCAAGTGTGACCAAAACATTCACACAAAGCCTCTCTGCATGAGCAGCACAGTGAAAATTACACAGTATTTACAATGACCTAGAGGTCTGAGAGCTACTGGGCTGTGACACACAATTACCAGTAGCAGGTACAATTCAGACATACTGTACTACAATGCTGCCACCTTGCCAGCCCTCTGACCCAAATGTTTTGCTTTGGTGATTTTTGAGAGCGTTTTTGAACTCAGTGCCTTACGGGACAGTGTACTGCCCTACAAAGCCAAAAGACAGTAACAAGATATTTTGTAAATCTCTTGCTTCTTGCTATTAAGAAAGTACATAAAAGCATCATCATAATTATTATACAAACAACACGTTTAACTTGGCAGTATGACAATGCTAAAGACAGTTTCTGTATTCACGTAGTTTTGCCTTTGTAGGGCAATGTAGTGTGGTTCTCTTGCACACTGCTAAATTCTGTCGGAAGTAGCAATCCGGGTACCCCTCACTTTCTGCTAAAAGCCTACCCATGTTATTTATTTCTTGATGATGTATTTGATAGTGACAAATACTACATACATAGACAAAAAGTATAAAAAGGTTATCTGATGCCGGTGTCATAGGGTTTCTAGTGAATGCTCATTTTCAACACTTATCCTTAGAAGTGCTTTCAAGTTTGATATATATGTATAAATGTATATACGTATATAATAACATAAAACAAACCAATGACTTTGGATGCACTACATCGTGGTGCCCTTTTTTAGCCTGCTAAATAGCAGTCTAGGTGGGAGTAATCGGATGGATGGACAGTCTTCTTAGCAGTGTGCTTACCGTTCAGCTCTCCTAGCTCCAGGCTCTCTCCAAGCTGTTCCAGGAGCTGGGCCCGCGCCGCGTTCTTCTTGTGCTTCTTGCCGTCGTAGTGCTGCTGGGCCATGCCTGGGTTGTTGAACCAGGCCTTGCACAGCTGGCAGTAGCGGTGGGACACGCGGCCCTGTCTGGGAGGCACCGCCGAGGGCATCTCCCCCGACTGCCACCTGCCCAGTGCTGGACGTCTCTTCTACAGAAGGACGGAGAGAAAGGGAAGGACAAAGAGAGGGAGGAAGGGGAGAGAGAGAGAGAGAGAGAGAGAGAGAAGAAGAAGAAGAAAAAGAAGAAGAAGTGGAAGAAGAAGAAAAACAAAAGTTAGCTCTGCAGAAAAAGGTTAAGACAGGGGATAGAGAGGTTCTCTTGGATTATTAAATGTTGATTGCAATGCAGTCTGTTAGTAAGAGGCACTGACGCAGTAAGGAGTTTAATTCTATCTTAAAATAAAGATGATACAGCTCTGTTACAGACTGCACTATTCTTCGAAAAGAAAAGTCAGGATAATACAAAAAGCCTTACGGTTCTTTTCATTGTGATAATATTACAAGATGCACAGGGGTATGACGACAGCAAGCACCCAAGTGAGAAGTGATTGAGTCCAGATTGCATGATTAGCACGGTGATGAAGCATGGCTCCCCCAGTGCAGCCATCTTCTTATTTTGGCAATCAATATTTGTGAGATTGCCTAAAAGAGCAGTCAACTGGGCCTAGTATAGATGCGTGTGTGACGGAGAACATGAATAAAAGATGACAAAAGGGGTCAAGACGGGAGAAGGTAATTGCGCTGGGATGTTTTCCCTGGCAATTTGCCTCACCTGTCAGAGCCTGTCAAAAGGATAAGACGCAAGGGCCAAAAAGTCTTTTGTCAATTTGAGCATTTTTCCGGTCCACGGAGCATAAATTAGCCCTACAGTACGTCCCCCTGGGAGGGGGGTCTGTATTTAATAAGATGCGCTGTGCGACTGCAGACACTAATGTGATGAATAGCTTTCACTGGCAGACACATGAGGCAATCTGTCTGCAGTCTTCAGGTATGGCTCCCACATACGTTTGTTAGCAAGATAGATGAGCTTCTCATTTCTGGAACACGAGAGACAAGACCGCTCACTGTTATCCACTTTAATTACTGTAAATCTCAGCCAGTACAAAAAGATGTCAAATGTTACAATGCCTCGACTGCCTCATAAATAGTCTGAGATAGACATTAACTGCAGTGTCAGATCAAAGCAAGAATAGGGGATGAGTCACCAACTTCTTTTTATGTGTTTTTTTTGTGTTGTGGAAATCTTTGAGGGGAACGAACACTAAATTGGCAAGAAATGTGCACTCGTCTGGTTGAGCTTATTAATTGCACTCAAATGAAAATCACCAGCCATTGTGTGACACTTATGTCTTGTGTGAGGTTAAAAAAAAAAAAAAAAAACACTGCCGGTACAAATTTCACATCCCCTCTTTGTCATCACACTTCAAATGGATTTGAAGAGAACAGCTGCTCCAATCAGAAGGGCATTGGCAGTTTTTTTTTCCCACAAGCATCTAGTGGCTAACTGGATTTTTTTCAACCCTCAGGAGCTTTCAATTTACTAATACGCTTCACAAGTGTTTATGCAACAACCCAGGAACCAGATGGCCTTCTTCTAAGCAATCGCCGCATTTACCCACACCATTTACAAGCGCTAAGCATCACCAACACAGCAATGTCACTCAGTTATTGTCATCTGTGATGAATGGCAGGTTACAGAGGGACACAAGGTGTACATCTTTAGGGTGCTGAAGCTTTATATATACTGATTTAAGATTCAGAACTACAGCACATATATTAGGTATACGGTGCTCACAGGACATATATCTAATAATCATCAAAGTAGTTGTAATAACACCAGGGAGCCATATAACAGGCAAGTATAGGTGCCCTTTGAGAGATTTCACGTGGACACTATTTTGCTGATAAAAATTAAAGAGAAGAAAGCTTTGCTTAGAAAGCTTCTGTTGATATTACATTATTTTGCATGAAATAGCATACAGCCACACCGCATATTAAATTTCTCTCGTAGATGTCCAACGCAATTACTCAACCAGAAGGTAGCATTTGTGTTTGCTTTTGCACAATGTTTTTTTTTTTATGTAGCGGAGCCTTTTGTGGCTTGTGTTGGAACACATGGGGTCATGTTCATTCGTTGTTGTTTTTTTCTCCTCAGCCAAAGCTCACAAACGGTGACACCTGCTGCAGCGAGATCTGAAATATTCATGTGTGGCGGTTCAGAGTGACTACGAGGCGGCCGGCGCTCTGTAAAACAAGTGAGCAGATTTCAAGACCAGACTTTACGCAGCGAGAGGCGAGAGGACAAATCTGTCCGAGGGAGTCCTCAACAGGGGGGTCTGTGTTTTGGACATGGAGAGAGAGAGAGCGACAGAGAGAGAGAGAAACAGAGACAGAGAAGAAAGAGACTGAGATGACAGCTTTGAATAAAAAAAAAACACATCAATGACTCTTGGATAGTTCACATGGTAACTATTGGTAGCCAGTGCACTAAATCGCTATCTGCTTTGAAACTACAAGCCCCCTGGCAGCTGTAAAACACAGTGAGTCCAAGGTCTGGTTGCAAATACATAACAGGGCTTTTGCCAAGCCAAAGAAGTCCATGCCAAGCTCAGCTTGCAACCAAAAACAGTTTCCGAGACCTGAAAATAATAGCCACTGTGAGGAAAACAAATCAAACTACAGTAATCATCGCTACAGTAAAAAACAAAATGGAGAGACGTTGTTTTCAGGTGAAGGCCAGGATGCCTCCAAGGGCTGCCCCGAGTCAGCAGAAGCATTTTTTCAAACAGATTTTTTAAAGCTCCTGGCTCAAGGTTTCACAACTGGTGTTGGCCAAAGCGTGCACACACACACACAGAGAATAAATATTTCACCTTAGAAACCAGATTGACAGGTAGAGTGGTAAAGCTGAAAAATGGTCATTGCTACTTTGTTTTTTGGTCTGCAGTTTCTTTCACAACTTTGACTGACAACCTTTACTTTGAAAGACCAAAAGACATTTTAAATAACACTGTATAAGCTTGGCTTCAGCTAGGGCAATTTTTCTTAACTAACAACCAATGTTAAAGAACTTAATCTTAAATTCAAAGATGTATTTTACTTCTGCATCCCTAAGTACAACAGGTAAGATTCACAGTATCCACAGAGACTGATCTCAAGGTAATGAAAACACGATTGTTGTGCCATTAAATGCTCCACAAATCTACGCTGACCTTGAATGGATCAGGGTATGGGTGGAAAGGAAGTATGAATTGGCAAAAAATGAAAAAAAAAAAAAAAAACATTTAAAGGCCCTCCATCTTCCTCTAAGATACACTTATGCACAAGGGATCTTCATGTCATAACCAAAATCAATATGAGACAGGATAGACTTCAGTCTTTGGTTTTGGACAGAAAATTGCAAGGGAATCTGTATTCTCTCTCTCTCTCTCTGTGTTAGTGTGTGTGTCTGAGAGAGAGAAAAAGGGAGAGAGAGACAGAGAGAGAGAGAGAGAGACAAAGAGACAGAGACAGAGAGTCAAAAAGATGATGACCCTCCACTTTTAGATAGTGACCCATCAGTGCACTCTGTGGACTGGGGCTGTCCTGTTCCCTGCTCCTTGCTCCCCTGATACCCTGGAGGGCTGAAACCCTGCTCTCTGTCTCTCTCTCTATCCTTCTGCCTCCTTCCTCTCTCGGGGTCAAATTCTCTCCATGGGCCGTCCCAGCCTGTGACACTAATGCGTGCTGAGTAAGTGACTCAGGGCCGCCCTACTCCGGCCTGGGCCGAGCCCGTCACCTAAAACCTGGCCATGTGCTACACCGAAGGGATGTGGCGAGAGTTCAGAAAGGCGCTGCTTTTAATATGACGGATGAGAAAACAAGCTTAAAATGACGTTTAAAAGGCCACCCCACCAATGAGATTCCTCCTGTTTACTATATGAAATAAATGAATTATGAGTTCTCACACGTGAATGAACCTTTCAAAAACACACGTAAATGAACCTTTAAAAAGCATTAGCTGATAGCTATTTTATGACTCCGTGTCTGACTGCAGTGGAAGGTCCAGAATGAGACATATTGCTGACGACCGCATTGCCAGTGTGTGCACATGGATTTGGCACGGCACTGTCCCCTTCCACAGGCCAGGCCCAGTCTCTCTCCCATGCAGCCAGCAACAGTGACCGACAGGAGATGGGTGTTGAAGCAGAGCCTGCAGCCATGTGGTCTCTCTCTCTCTCCTTCTATTTCACTCTCCCTTTCTCACTATATCTGTCTCCATGTCTTTTTTTTTACTGTCTCCCTCCCTCTCTCTTTCTCACTGCCTCTCTTCCTCCTCTCCTCTCTCTCGCAATTTCTTTCTCTCTCCTCTCTTTTTCCCCCTGTCTTTTTTTTTCTCTCTTCCGCCTTCTTTCTCTTACTATCTCACTCCCTCCCTTTCTCTTCTGTCTCTCCCTCTCTTTCACACTGCCTCTCCCCTCTCCTTTCACTCACTAGCTTTCTCTTTCCTCTCTTCTCTCTCTATTTTTCTCTTTTTCTTTTCTCTCTCTTTTTCACTGCCGCTCTTCCTCCCCTCCTCTCTCACACTTTCCTTTCTATCTCTCTCCCTCCCTTTCTCATGTCTCCCTCCCTCTCTTTCTCACTGCCTCTCCATTTTCTTTCTCTTACCATCTCTCCCTCCTTTTTCCTCCTCTCCTCTCTCTCGCAATTTCTTTCTCTCTCCTCTCTTTTTCCCCCTGTCTTTTTTTCTCTCTCTTCCGCCTTCTTTCTCTTACCATCATCACTCCCTCCCTTTCTCTTCTGTCTCTCCCACACTGCCTCTCCCCTCTCCTTTCATTCACTATCTTTCTCTTTCCTCTCTTCTCTCTCCATTTCTTTCTTTTTCTTTTCTCTCTCTTTTTCACTGCAGCTCTTCCTCCCCTCCTCTCTCACACTTTCTTTTCTATCTCTCTCCCTTCCTTTCTCATGTCTCCCTCCCTCTCTTTCTCACTGCCTCTCCATTTTCTTTCTCTTACCATCTCTCCCTCCTTTTTCCTCTATCTCCTTCCCTCTCTTTCTCACTGCCTCTCCCCTCCCCTCTCGGTCACTATCTTTCTCTTTCCTCTTTTCTCTCTCTTTTTCTTTCTCTATCTTTCTCTTTCACTCTCCCTCTCTCACTACATCTCTCTCCATGTCTTTTTTCCTGTCTCCCTCCCTCTCTTTCTCACTGCCTCTCTTCGACTCCTCCTCTCCCTCTCCTCTCTTCTCTCTATTTCTCCCTGTCTTTTTCTCTCTCTAACTTCCTTTCCCCTGTCTCCCTCCCTCTCTCCTTCTCATTGCTTCTCCCCTCTCCTACTCACTATCTTTCTCTATTCTCTCTCCATTTCCTTCTCTCTCTGTATTTTTCTCTTGTCTCTCTCCTCTATTCTCTCTCTCTCTCTCTCTCTCTCACCTTCTCTGTCTCACCCTCTCTCTCTCTCGGGTGAGTGAGCATCAGGTGCGGCAGTCAGGGCCACTGTGTCAGAATGCTCTGCATCTGGGCCTCCCAGTCCCCACGCAGCCCCCACCCCCACTCACTCCCCCCAATGCACACACACACTCCCCATCCCCTGCCAAGATGAGCTCGGAGACTCACATGGCCTACACAGGGGGGGAGAACAAGGCCAGTGCAGCTCCACTTATACCAACTGAGATCGATCACCCCTCTCACATAGTATTTCTCTCATTGTTGTTTTTTGTTCCTTTCTTTCTTCATGTTTACTCCTCTTCCTCTTCTTCAGTCATTCCACGTTCTCTTTTTCTATGTGGTTGAGTGTGTGAGTGTGTGTGTGTGTGTGTGTGTGTGTGTGTGTGTGCGCGCGCTTGCCTGTGTGGATGTGAACGTGATTGAGTGTATGAGTGTATGTATGTGTGTGTGTGTGTGTGCGCGTGTGTGTGTGTGCGCGT
The DNA here is from genome assembly GCA_030347295.1 of Setipinna tenuifilis. NCBI lineage: Eukaryota > Metazoa > Chordata > Actinopteri > Clupeiformes > Engraulidae > Setipinna > Setipinna tenuifilis. Next base: position 25,471,115 of record CM059273.1, read on the forward strand.
GTGTTAGAGACAGAGAGAAAGAGAGATACAGGGAAACTGTGTGTGTGTGTGTGTGTGTGTGTGTGTGTGTGCGTGCATGCGCATACTGCAGAAGGCTCATACCTTTGGAGGTGATGGTGGGGGGCTCCCCGAGGAGGAGTCGTAGCCTCTTGGCGTGGATCTTGCCCTGGTAGTGGGACTGAGCCACCACCGCTGAAGTAAAGGACATGTTGCAGAGAGTACAGCACTTGTTCTTATCCACATCGCCCTCCTCACTGCCCTGCAGAAGCACGAAGGGACAACACACACACACACACACACACACACAAAACTAAGACACGTGTGTAACAATTACGCTGATCTCCTGGCTATATTGCGGTTAACCTTCCACAGTCCGGCTGTGTTGTGAATTGTTTTTATTATTATATGCATGCCATTTGACTATGTATGCTAAAGAAAAGTTGGTCAGAACAATATTAGAATTTATGATAACTATACTGTTTAATATAAATCCTGATTAATGCAATATAATTCAAAAATACATACAGTAAATGTCTTAAAAGAGTGTGTTGGAGGGTGTCTTGAAGCAGTGCGTTATTTTTCAGGTTAAATTATAAAATAAAAATGTTTTCTATATCATCTCGCTAAATCACCTATCGTGTGGGGTTCTGGAACGTAACTACTACGATAGATGAGGAAATACTGTCCACATAAACAGAGGTTTCAACTCCGGTTTTAGTGAGAAAAAAAAAAACCTGCCATGTATTCCTTCTGTCCATCCATTTAACACAGGTGGTTTCACTAATTAACCATTCTACCCATCTGCCAATTTGGGGGTTTGTCATTGATTTAGGATCAGCTTGTGTAGATCATGGTTGGATGAAATATGAGGCAGGGATTTTACTTTTTAAAACTAGGATTGACACCTCACACAAGAACAAAGGTACATGGATGGAGCAAGATACATAAAGTAACCCAACAGAACAATGAGTATGGTTTTCAAATAAATCTTATCTAAAAGCTCGAAGCCACTCTGTGCAGCTTGTAAGTAAAATGAAAACAAGCTCCAGTGATGGTTGTCTTGGCCATGCAAATGAAAGATGGTTATAATTTTTTTTCTGCAAGGAAAAAAAATAGTGCAATTCGTCATGTCAGCGCATGTAGGTCATGGTGTAGAAAAGTAATTTGCACACTTCTAAAAACAGACAGTAGTGCTGTTTCCCCCACCTTACTGTGACACACTTATAACACAGATGTGGTTGTTCACCCTTTCTTCCATTTATTTTCAAAAGCAAAACGCCACGATTACTCATTTTCCTAACAGGTGCCCCCGAAAACACATTACAACACAACACCCAGACGAAGAGGAGAAAGTAGTTTCTGTGAGCTTGTGTAACAACTCCGACTGTTAATGCATGCGAACATGTTGCTTATTAGGAACATGATGGCATGATAAAAATGGGGCAGTCGTCACATTAACCTTCATGGACTGTATGGATTTATTCACATAATGATCATCAGTCAATATGACCTGTTTAAAAGAAGTCAATAGCTGCCTCTGCCCTGGCTTGCCTGCCTGCCTGCCTGCCTGTCTGTCTGTGCACTGACACCGTGCTAGGGCTCTCTCTGTGCCGCGTATGCATACGGATGAGCATCATTTCACTTCTGCTCAGCTGGTTGAGCAGGCACTGCCAGAGTCGGGGTTAAACATCCCCGCAGCGTGCATGCACACACACATGCCTGCACACACACACACACACACATACAGCACACACACAGGCACACAGACACACACACCCACGCGTGCACACACACATATACACACAGACACGCGCACACACACACATATAAGAAAAACATATTGTGCAGGAAGATGACTATTTCACACAAAGAATCTATTTGCATGTGTGTTAATGTGTGAAGCTCTGACATTATTTGGACTTCCATGAATAAAACAGTGTCAAAGTTCATCCGTGAGGTGCGGTAGGCCAGGAGCGCTTTCCCGCTCTTCTCCCACGTGCAGCTCCGCATCTGTACTTCACTGCCGGGCACATATCCGTGTCCACACACTTCACACACTCGGCCTCAAACACACACACGTGGTAATCTCTTTACTTTGGCTCCCTCAGGGCAAAGCCTCTATGTCTTCTTCTTCCTCCCATTGGGCTAACCTTGACCTTGAACGTAAGACAAGCGCATGAGTTGTTGGCAACCATATGGTGTTAGTACACACACACACACACACCCTCCGTGAGCTCATGTGTGTTCCCCTTCATGGGCAGGTTTACATCTTCAGTGTTCATCTGTTGTGCAAATACTGGAGTAATCATGGGAAGATCATTGTCCCTGTAGCATACAACATGGCCTTTCAGTTATTCCCCATTACCCAAGACAGCATATGTATATATTCTGCAAACGAGAGGTTTATGTCAGGCTTCAGAGAGTAAAAAAAAACCCTGCCATGTATTCCTTCTGCCTATGCACTTGACAGGGGTAATTTTAGCAATTAGCCAATCTACCTGTCTGACGATTTGTGTGCTCATTAGGATCAGATGGTTCGGAAAATGGTTGGATCAAATATGCAGGGTTAGGTGAGGATTGACAACTCTGGCAAAAAAAAGTATCTGATTCGATAAACAAAACCTTTGTTATTCAAATGTTCCACATAAACTTATTCTTCTCCACGAATTCTGTACTAAAAAAAATACCCTGAACTGCTGCAGGTGCTGGGGTGAAAAGTATCATGATGCCTTTAGTCTGGATGTGTCCTTCGCAAGCCACAGTAAATTAAACATACGGCCATGTTGTACAGACAAGTGACCTTGACGGACTCTTTGTGGATTTCATTCACTGATGCAGAGGAGTCTGGGGAGTAGGTGACGACAGCATACCCCCTTCAATCATTAGAGAGCATGGAGCACACCATTCACCTAAATGGAGACAGTACCTGATTGCTAACCCTTCCAGTGATGCTTTAAATCCACACTGTAAAAAGTGCTGCAGAGAACAAATTTAAAGAAATTGCGACAACATGCTGTATGTACATGCCATTGTTACGTTAAACCAATTTAAAACACATGCAGGATGTTTACTTTTTTAAAAGCTGGTTCTATGCTTCCCTTTTTACAGTACAGCCACTTCAATTGGGACACAGACTGGCACAGGGAAGATGTGAGAAGTTTCAAACCCCTGCCAAATAATACAGTTTAACTTCTTCTCTTATGTACAAGTTATGAGTTCATAGACAATTATGAGTTCATAAACAATGTGATGTTAATCTTGGATACTATATTTTCTTTTTTACTATCTTCTACTTTTCTACTTTTCAGCTAATCTTTGTCATTGTTTGATTTTTGCTCATTACCACTACTAGATTACAACAGTATTCTTGTGCCTTCTCAGGTACCTGAGAGGATAGAAGACTGAAATGATTTGATTTACCCAAATAGACGATCATTGGGTTAAGTGCATCTATTACTATCCAAAGCAACTAACTTGTGTCTCGGTGTCTCAGCCCATTTAAATTTTTAAGGCCTTTCATGGGCACTTGTGTCTCTAATACATTATTGAATGGACCCCTACTTTTTCCAATTGGATTTTAATGTGACCCATTATAGTGGTATCAATCAAAAAAATATATTAAAAAAACAATGAACACAAGTTGCCCATAGGACAGGAGGAGTGATTAAGGCAATGGCCATTAAAATGAGTCCAGAGCTGCAGGTATCTATTTAATCAAGCTGAAAGCCTTCCCTCCTGTCTTCAAGCTCCACCACCACCACCTCCACCTCCGGTTGCAGCCATGATTCGGGTTCGCCAGGGCTGGAGGAGGGGTTTCATATGTCCTGAGGGACCCACTTGAGCCTGCCATGCCCCCAAATCATCCGGTGCGCTTGGCGAGCTGTCACCGAGTGGGTGGGCAGCGAGGGCGTGGCAAATCCAAGTCTGCAAGCGAGCAGGCACACAAACCTCTCGACAAGCCTCGCCACACACAATGATCACTGCTGCCCCTGTCTGCAGCCTGCACTAAAAAGGGCTGCTTAGAATCAACTAAACTACTTAAAATACCTTAAAAATATTTTCAAATATATAAATGCAACATGCTGCATGGATCTTTTTATGTTGATTTAACTTGCTTTATTTAACTAACTACATGTTCATAATACTTTAAAAAAATAGTGCAATTTTAGTCAATGTAAAAAGATCCATGCAGCATATTGACTTTTTTTTTTGCAAGTTGGTTCCAAGCAGCAGATTTTTTTACAGCATGTTTCAATTTCTCCTCGTGCTGAAAGTCACATTGGACTGACAATGGATTCTTACATCCAGCCAGGGGGCCCGAGCATTGTCCATGTGATTGCGAAATAATCGGGAGACACGCTCTGCAACACAATGGGAGCGGGGGAGTTATGAGCCAATCAATATGCTGTGGGTGTGAAAACACAGGCCTGGACAGTTGCTATGGGATGCTGAAAAACAGAAGCAGAGATCGCTTCTCCAACAAAGAATACATAATGTCAATTTAGTAATCATTGCCATCTTTTTTCGCGGAGAGGTGGAAAAAAAAAAAACTACGGGGGCACACTTCATGTGTCAGTCTCTGGGGTAACTTTATGTAGAGAATGTGTTTATGTCAATACTGAAGAATACTAAGCAGTGCCATTCAAAGTACACAAACAACCATATATTGCACATATGGCATATGGATATGCTGTAAGCCACTGTAAACCTGGGCCTTTGTTTATGATTCAAATACAACAGAGGATCAATGACAATGTCAATGTCATTTTGCAGTCTCAACTAGATGAGACTCAACTAGATGACTCAACTAGATGTTCTCCTAAAAAATAATGGGGCCAGTACCCCTGTTCTTCAAAGCAATGCCATAGAAGAAAGATTTTTAGTGCTTCGAAGAAGCGTCGAGGGAGCAGCTCTTTAAAGAACCGTTTGACACCGATATGACATAACACAGCCCATTATGATCTGAGGCTCTGAAGAACCATTTCCAACGTGAAGTACCTTTTACCTACACGCTAAAAAGTAAAGGTGCTTCAATGGTTATTTAGATCTCTAGATGGTTCCATGGAGAGTGAAGATTCTTCTATGGCATCGATGAACTGATATTGGCCCCATTCTTTTTTACAGTGCAAGTTATTCTACTGAATGCACATAAAGAGTTAGCCCTTATCGGTAGCAATTGGTATAATATGCTATAGTATGGTTTTTGCCTTACTGAGGTAAATCCATACACCAATGCATACTGCCTGTGGTCGACATAAATAAAACATAACCTTTCATTGTATATGGTTTGTTGATGCTAATGGTAATGATTTATTAACATTGTGTAATGGGTAGATGATTACAATGTGGTGACTATTTAAAATATCACTGATTAAAATGCCTGTGAATGCCTGCAGCGTGAAAAGGCTGGTTAAGGGCAGTATGAAAATGGGAAATATACATCACATCTGGAACCAAGCGAGGTTACCTCTGTTCGTAGCTTCTTGGCGGGGCAGCCTCCATCAGCCGGATGTAGCATGTAATAGAGACGCACTTTGTTTGCATGTTTTCGGCTCTGGAAAAAAAGAGAAGGGATTAAGATGTGACATGAGTCATAAATATTTAACCAAAAAGAACAAAGGCATTTTTCTAAATCTTTGCTACAATGCAAATGACCCAATATTTCTGGAGGAAAAAAAAAATACAGCCCACATTTAAAACAAACCATTTGTCATCAACCCTTATCAAAACTGAGGAGAATTGTTTAAAGGCGACGGTCATCATTTCTGAAAGCCATACAGGAATCTCTGTATTAATGCTGACCCAAGTGCAATAATACTGGAATTTATTGATTGCTATGCTGCTCTCTGGGACGCATGCCCCAGACAAGCTATACACCAAGATGGTTATTTATATTGAGAAATCTTTGTTATAGTGTGACTAGAGTAGACATTTTCGGATTGTTTATTGCATTTTTACAATTGTGGCGCCACAAAGTCTGACCGCAGCTCATATATCAAGCTGAAGAATGGTTCCCACACACCCGAGGTCAGACATTCATGCAATATGACTCGCATGTTATGTAAAAATGTCTCACAAACTTTGTTTTGTCAAACTTGGAGGGAGACTAGAGAGGATGGCAGCATGTCAGTTCAGATCAGTTTGTCATTCAGTCACATTCGGCACTTACACGTTTTCTCATTGTGAGGTTATATTGAGGTGGCAGCTTAAAATCGGTAGAATCATGAATCTAAACCATTTAACATCTAAATCATTCCGTGAATATGTACATTTCGGAGGATGTTAAATGCAGTGCTTGGAGGGGTTAAATGCAGTGTTTTGTAACCCGGATTCAGAAGTCACAAACTCATATTCACTATTTGTTCCAGCCATTCACTAAATCAATTAATTATTAAAATCACCTGTTTCAAGTATACAGGTGGCCCAAGTAAAATCAGGTGATTTCAATAATTAATGCATGTAGTAAATGGTTGAAACAAATACTCTGTGCGGGAATGTGACGTCTGAAGTCAGGTTACCCAACACTGGATATAACATTTTACACTGATACAAATTTCAGCCAGACTGCCTCCCTACTACTGGCACTGCGTTCATTTGTGTTACTGCTGAACTGCACTCAAGTCAGTCACCCATGTTTGTGTATCTGCATGCCACATGAAGCAGAAAATCAGTATGTCTCTTGTCGACCTTTTCCAAGTTATTTCTCACTTATCTTACCTTGTAAATGTACTTATCCTCTCAAGGGATTACGAGACCTTTTTCCGATGTTCTCTTGTGTACGTGTGTATGTGTGTGTGAGTGCACTGCAGGCACACATACACGCAAGTGTGCAAGGGTGTGTGACTACATCATCTCTGTGGGATACTTCAAAGAAGAACAGCAGTGGGCTAATTGATCCCAATCTGCTGCTCTCTCCTCACACTGGGATCTGTGCCTCACAGCGGAGCACAGTCCTCTCATATCGCTGTCACCTGCCTCCCCCTAATCCATTCCATCTGATTAACACCATCCACTTATCATTCAGAGGCGCTGTCTGGGGGACTTGGAAGGCGCATCAAAAGAGAGCCTTTAATTTGGCCTTTGGTAAGTACTCTTGGGTGGAGGATGACTACACACAGCTCACTTGAAAGATGACTAAAGGCCTGTCATTCTAAGGTGCTTACACACTGCCCTAACAAATATCAAACAAACTTCATCAAACTAGGGTGGCCAGATCTCTGAAATGAACACCAAGGACATTTTCCTGAAAAACTGTTCTGCAGCCAATCTCATTACAATACATGATGTTTGAGCTACAAAATCTGGGCACAAACACCAACAGTTGGGTTAGTATAAACCATTAGAAAGTGATTCATAATAGTAAAGAAATTATAGAAAAATGTAATTTTTTTCTTAATTTTCAAGTATGGTAACCGGGCAATAAGTGGGATAACAGCCTTCAAGCCAAGCATTACCATGAAATTAATCAACTTGGTGAAGCATAGTGGTAAATGATGACCATGAAATGTGTCATCCTGAGTGAAAAAATCAAACCAAAAATGAAAAAGGGAAATATTAAACTTGTAACTTTGTTCTTTTTCATGTATTCCTCAGTTTTTCCTCACTCACTAAAATGAAATGTTTATCATTTACCCCATAGCTGAATAGAGTAGACTTGAAGACTTGAATGTGAATGAAGAAAATGAATGGGAAATTTGCTTCTGGAACTAGAAATCAATGCAGAAAGAGGGCGGAACTGGTGCAATCTATTATATGGCTTTGTAGATTGCTGACGAACGTCCCATTGACTTTTTTTTAAGAGTCAACATTCGGAGGTCAAGTATCTCGGAAAACGTATAGTGACCACAGTCAAAGGCAACCAGTTTTGTGAGCAACAACATTATATTACATTGGCCACATTACAAGACTATGTTTTATTGTTGTATCGTTCCATTGAATGTATCGTTCAATCAAAAGACTCCCAACTAAATTCTGAGAAGCTGGTCTTTTTGTCAGAAAAAAAATTGCAGGTCATGAAATTGCAAGACTCACTGATGGTCAGTGCCGTGCCCTATCTGTCAGCTATCTGGAAATGTGTCAGTCAGAACAAATCTGGGGAAAATTAGGCTGATATCCTGTAACCTGACCAAGACATTAGTTGACTTACTGGGCAACTTGACCCTGTGTCCCCCTGGTATTCTCCTGGTGGGATGGCAGAGCACAGTTTACTCTTAGTTAATTATTCACTGCATGGCCTTCCCTGTCTCTACCCACAACGCAAGGTGGTCTCTGCAATATGCTTATTTGATTTACGTAATATAGAGGAGGAAAACAGGACTCCAGGACTTCTGAAAATAATACGAGGCACATACTGTGCTAACAGTATACAGTAAACAGAGAATATAATCAGGGAGAGTTGAGGCAAACCAATTTAAGTTGCCATCATGTTTACAGACCAGCTCAACTGTGTTCAACACAAGATCATCCCATTGTATATGCTACATGCTTCTGTGGTGATCACATACGAATCAAGCATGGAAAGGTCACATAAACGCTGGGCAATTTAGTCGCTTTGGGCCTTCCATTGCTTTAATCTGTGATACACAATGATTCATAAGAAATTGCGTTGTTGTTTACATAAATAAGTGAACAGCTCATTTTGTACAAGGCTGTGCAGGTCACTTGCCATTACTTTGGCAACTTGTCAGAATTCTACTTAATTGCAAATTAAATAAATAACATGATGGGGAAAAGTACTTTGACACATCTAACCCTACAGATTTGGTGGCCACAGCTATTACACTGAAAGCATTAGACACTGGCTAATGGGTTATTGTGAACCACACCATCTCTCTTTAGCAACTTCATCTATCTAACTGACATCCTATAAGAGCCAGGCTAAGCTCCATGGGTCATTGCACCCCTGAAATTGCCTTTCTTTGCATAATTATTCTTTCATAAATCATCACACCAGTAGTCATATTTAATAACTACAGTGATTGAAACTGCATGTATGTGCACACTCAGATACACACTCACTTACTCAAACTGCTACATATCCCTGCCCACATGCTTGGTGCATAAGCATGTTCATACCCACATGACTTGTGTGGGTTTGCCCTGGATAGCAGCTTTCATGTTTCATGTGAAACACATATAGCATTCAAAGTTATGTTGAGACAGGAGAAAAAAAAAAAGATTAACCCATGTGATTATCCCAAACCCGGCAGCAGCTATGAGTTCTGTGATTGGCTGTGAATGTGCTTAAAAGATTCCCATGCGTGACATTACTCACCTCGTAGTGGGCGACCCTCTGGGACTCGGAGATGAGCTGTGCGCTGCATACTTTGCAGTAGGTGTCAGTGAAGAGTGCCTGATCCACTTCAGTAGACTTCATCTTTGAAAACACACAGAGACAAAAAAAAAATCAAACTGCATTGGCCGGTGTTCACTAGAAAACACATTCCTCTTTTCGCTTTTTTGTTTGTTTGTTTGTTCAGAATGGATGTTACGTGACAAGAACAACTCTGTTACAGATACCTACACGGCTCTTATCCGTATGCGTATAATACCTTGTGATTTCTAAATGCTGGATAAAATGTTCCCACAGAGCCAGCAGTACCTACACAGAGTACAGAGTAGAGAGCCACTTTAAATTAAATGCTTGATCCTCATCTCTTAAAAATTCTAATTAGATTTGAGGAATGTAAGTCTTAAAAAGAAAGCTTGGAGAAAGAACGTAGTTGTGTAGACACTACCCATCCAAGGTCAAAAAAAGAACAGGAGCTTTGTTCTTCCACCGCAATAAAGAATCGATCAATGTATATTTCACTCAGTGGGCAAGACAGGGTTTTTAGCCACTGAGAACCCAGGAATCTGGTTTCCCTCTAATCTGCATTATGTATCGTACTGTAGTATACCCTAAGACTGTTTATTCATAATGAAGGTTACAGGCTCGTAATGTAAGAGTGCTTCAATGGCATTGATGTGCTGAAATTTCTGTGGTGCAAACAAATGTTAACTTCTTAATAAGTAGTAGCAGTGCTTTTAGTCTTACAGAGGAACAGTTAACAACATTCATATAAGGAAGGGAACAAGCAGCGACTAACTGAACAAACTACTAACCTGACCTGCTTAGGTTTAGACTTCAGGCTGCCCTAACACTAACAGATGGCTACATTTTAGACTACAAAGTGAATGGCCAAATACTATAGAGTTATGAAACATCATGTCCATTTTGTGAGCAAGGGCACTCTAACAAGAACACCTACACTACAGTGCAGAGGCAGCAGCCTGCACCATACTGTAATTACAGCTAAGTAACAGCCTCAGGTACCAATGTTGAACTTTGCTTAAACAATTGCATTATCTTTGCTTAAATGCACATAGTGATATACACCAAGCCAATTATGCTATCTTATCAACAAACTCTCAGTGAGAAACACAGTATTCATCTTTAGCAGAGGGGTCAGTCCAGCTTCAGAATGTGATGCCATATATTCCTTCTGTCTCTGCACTTAGCACAGGTGATTGCACTAATTAGCTGATCGACCTATCTGATCATTTGGGTGCTTATTAGCATCAGCTGGTTCCAAAAAAAGATTGGACTAAATATGTGGTAGGGTTTTTACTTTCTGAAGCCGAGACTGACTCCCCTGATCACAACAAAACTGAGTAGTTACAAAGCACTATTTCAGTAGAATATGACATGGAGCAAAATGGGACTTTGGACAAATCATATCAGCTTAATTTCACTAGCGTCTGGTCCAGTTACCCCCCACCCAAACATACAACAAATGTTCAGCCTTAGAGGCAAATCTATTTATACGCTTCAAATAAGCACCGAAATGAATGCAGAAGCTCTGCCCCACACCTGGCCCGTGCCACAGCATTTTGTGACAATGACAGATGATCTTGCAGATGCCCTGTCTGTGTGCCACCGCTGAATTCCCTGACATTTGGATTTCCCACAGGAGAGAGCCCAGAGGAAGAAGAATAATGATACTGATTGAATGATAAGATGACAGATAAATTTGTCACTGTGGTATGTCAAAGCCCTAGCAAGCACTCTCTTCTGTGCCTTTAGCAAATGCTGTTGGGGATAAAGAAGAAAGCTCAAAGGAACCCACAGTCCTGCTTCACTTGTTCTCAGGTGAAAAAAAACCCAAATCCTCCTTTGAATTGCTTGTGCACACTGAGGATCCCAAAGGGGCCTTAGCTTGTGCACGGTACACTCGTCACACTGACAACACAAACACCACTTCTGACCTTATCCATAAATACATTAACAAGCATGTGGCTCTGTGATTACATCACATTTGAAATTAATAAAATATTTGCCTACAACTCTGCACAATGAACAAGCTTTGACAAAATATATTAAAAATATATAGCTTTTCTCTCCTGGGAAATTATTTTCTCACTGTCATTTGAAAAGATGTCAGGGTGTGTGTTATGATGCTCCAGATTTTGGCTTTAAAGTAAAAACACTCTGCTTGGGGCGCATTTGTGTTTCAAGGACACAGCAGTCAGAAATTTGAATACTGATAAGGATTTTGCATCTCATCAAGAACAGAGGATTTGTGGACTTTTTTATAGTGCTTTTATATTTACTGTGGGGCAACGTTAACCCCCTAAGGTTTTAAGACCATCCTTTTTAATGTGATTACTGTTGAAAATTAGTTTGAAAACATCTACCTTTAAGCCAAAAGGCAAAACTCCAGTAAACAAAACATAGCCAAATGTAGCCTCTGAAATCAAATTAAGCCTGTCCTTGTAATCATTACATGGCCTCCTAATTTGTATTCACAGTGTTGAGCAACTTAACGCTGTTAATGCATCCACATCATATGGAGTGTATTGATAACGATTGCGGAGGGAATCGAAAGGGGCGTTTCTAACATGTGAGTGGATTCAAAGCCCTGAAAAAAAGGTCAAACGGTGAAGGCCTCGGTCTGGTCCACAACTGTAACATATGGCGTGAGAACAAAGAGAGAGAGAGAGCTTTGTGACTGCAAGCCAAATCAATAATCATTTTAGTATGATTGATCCATCTGAGTGTGCCATGTATGCGGCTGGAGATGCTCCCCCTATTCCTCTTTCGAAGTCATTAAGCCCTACATCCACCTCACCAGCATTCAGAGATACAGAAACATGGATACTGCCTGAAATGTTCACTCATTCACTACATACTGCACTAGATAGGGTGAGAGTTACATTGTTTGGTCCACTACATAGTGTACTACATAGTGAGCGAGTGAACATTTCGGCTTCATCTGTATACACTGTGCCATTTTGACCCATCAGAGGTAATCAAATGAGTCGTGAACAGGATTAGAGTTGGAGAGGGATGCCCTATACGTAGTGGGACTGTATTTAGAGGAAAAGGGTGCCATGGAGACAGATCGTTTCAAAGTGTATCGGTCCCAAGTCTCTGCTGTCAGGGTTAATCAAATCAGTGGCTGCTCAGAAATCCTTCATGGTGCAACTTATCACCGTGAAGGTCCTCTTTCATATGAGGAGAAATATGTATACTGGATTCATCTGGGGCACTGAAACCAGTATTGATCTTCTTTAGCTTAAGACAGGTCATCAGAGATGCACTTTCATTATTTCATGATCTTAATGAATAAGGGTATGTGGAGACACCAGATTAATTAGTTAGGTGGCACAACTGACAGGCAGAGCCCTCATAGAAGCTGCACAGACATGGTTTTATACATTTTGATCAAATAAGTGAAACTAAATGCTAAATAATTCTGTTTTTTACAAGCCAAACTTAACCTAACCACCTGTGAACGCTAAAATCATAGTTTCTATGTGAAAGGTGACTGATCAGCACCAGGTCAAACTCTGGAATTCAACAAGGCTATAAGGGGAATCCGTCAACGTCTGTGCTGTCACTTCGATCAGTAAAACCTTTAGGACGATATCTCAACCTTTGAGCAACTTTCACAAAATAAATATGGAATAGCACATGATACTGCCGCATGTCGTGAAAAACTGATTCTCAGACGAGAGAGGAGACAGCACAAGAGAGTCAAAGGTTCAAGTTGTAGTCAAGAATTGTGTTTGACAACCATGTTTGCCATGTATCAGCCATGTATCCTCATGCAATATCAATACAGGTAGCTAGCAATGACCATTTAAGTGTTCTCTTGGCTACTTCGAACAGAGTAGACTATATTTACGCAGTCCTTTGTAAGAAATAGAGACTCATAAACAACACGTGATACTAAAATCAACTTACTACATCAAATACACTACGTTAAAATCTCAAGGTACCTCCATGCAGCGCACAAGGACCGTACCTGTAGTTCAAAACTGTATCCTTGGTACAGCTGGTTAGGATACACTTCCAGATGATGCTGCACCTGAAGCGAAACCGTACAGTCCATTGGCAGAAAAACAGACGGCGTGCAGCTGAAGACTGCATCAACACACGGCGTGCAGTGGCAATAAGAGGAGGGTGGGCGATACGGGGAGATGCTCTCCGCCCCACATCGTCCCGATTGGCTGGCAGTCTTTACTACTGAGCAGGGTGAAATTGGTACCTTTGCCTTCGCTGTGTAATGTCAACGCCCTCGCCCTACGGCCAAGTTGTAAATTATGAAGAGCCAATAGATTGAGAGAGGAGTCAGGGCCAACAACTCTCTAATGGGCTGCGAATGTCAAAAAGTGTCCTTTGCTGCGTAAATAATTAAGAACTGCTGGATCTTGTTTGGTCGTGAACGTGTCAGCGGATGGTCATTGATGTCATATGGATGAGTAACCAAATTGAGCCATCACTTCATGTGTGTGTTGTTTGGTGACTGGCGCTATGCCACGTTGCCATATGCCACTTAGTCATCACAAAGAGAACAAGAGGGAGACGCGTGCTCCTTTCATCATGAATTTATTTCAGTAATTATTTCATCAATCTGTCACTGGGCGATGTAATTTTGTCACCTTCATTCCCACAAGCAAGCCAAAGGAATTCAAAATTAATTCACCAGGTGTTAGAAACTGCCCTCGAGATCATACGATATGTTGTGTGAACGTGCAAAACCACCTCCACGCGCTGTGGTGTGTTGGAGGCGTGCTGGCACGGCTAGGGTTAATAGTCGCCGGCAGACGTCCCGCATGCATCTCTGTGCCATCTCAAGCCTACACTCTGTTGTAGCCACGCTTCTGGGTGAATCACTCATAAATCCTCGTGCTCATGACATAGGCTACCTCAGCTTATCCAAAATATCTCCATCGTAGTTAACTGTTATGTTTTGCACCACATAAAAAGATAAGGGATTTTAGGATAAAACGGTGTATGAACAGTAAAATGATGGTTTAAGCCTAGAAATGTATTTTCAGACATTTAACTGCATTCACCTATTTAGTACGCTGGTTCAGGTGGGTGTTCAATATGGCCAGTAGGACTGCAGTTTCAACCAGCTCTTCCTCAGTCAGAGAGCATGGTCATTTGCATGTTTCAGTTGCAAGTTCAGTGTCCATGAGTAGAATAATTCATGGAATTCACTCAATATATACACTGCAAAAGGCGCTGAACCAATGTAGAATACTTGAAAAAACACTCATTTTAAAAAAAAAACATATATTAAGGCAGTGTGCTGTCTGTGTTTTTTACACGTTTATTTAATTTGCACTATTTAACTATCATATGTTCATGATACTTGAAAATATAGCGCAAGAACAAAATACAAGTTAAACCAACAAAAAAGGTTCATGCAGCACATGGTCTTAATTTTTACGTTCATTCTAATTCGCATTTTATACAGAATAGTTACAAAGAAAGCCCAATATCTGTTGTCTCTTAGATGGAGGTAAATTAATCATGGAAGGCTAATCAGATGTAATGAAGCCAATAAGGTTAACTGTTAATTAATTATCTATTGTAGAGTAGGTCTAACCTATTACACATTTACGTGTATTTAATTTAAAATACGCCTGCATCTTAAGACCTAAGACTGTGTGAATGAGATGTATTGTAATAGTAAACAATGCAGGTAAAATATTTGATGTCAAAGGTATGGGATATCTCTAAGTATGGCATGTTTAATGCAGTAGCATATAGTGTGGACAGTAAAGATCATTGTCTTGAAAACAGTCCCATCTACTGCCTAACCAGTCTAACTGCATGTTGTTGGTTCGTCTTTAAACCAGAGCTGAATCATAACCAGCTACACATTGCACATCTTGAAATGCATTCAGAGGTTTGGCATTTTTTAAAGAGGATTTAAGGCATGTGTTTACATAAACCCTGGATGAAATGCATGTGTTGCATGTCTGTGAGCTAAAATAGTTTGTACTCTCAGGTGAGGGCTGTTTAGGCACAATCCACTTAGCCAACTTTTGCTTATGGTTCACATCCAAAACATAGTTTAAAAAGGGACTGTCAGTTTCAAAGTGGCTCTTATAAAAAAAAACACTATTTTAGGGTCAACACAATAGTCAACAATGTTTTTTAATGTCTGTCTGTTTATTAGTTTGTTTAGACACAGAGCTCGACATCCAGACATTATAATTTGTGTTTTTGTGTCCCCATTAAGTAGTGAAGACTAACAGTTATATCAGTCACTAAAATCAACCTTGGTAATTTTTTTGTCAAAACAAATGTTTAATGTCAACAATTTTGTCAAAACAAATGTTTAATGTAGTGAAAGAAAAACATCACTCAGAGTAGACCTGACAAGTGTTGTTCCAAGAGACTACCAGTAGAGGGGGATTTATACCCATAGATTTCTTTAAAATGCGAAGGGCCTTGGGCAGACACTAGTTCCCTTTTTTTCTCCTAAGAGAATGGATTTGTTCTCTTTCATGGTGTGTTGTACAAGCCTGGCCTGGCTTCCAGGCTCTTTTCTTCTTTTGGCGGAGTGGAATCATCCCTCCTGGTCGTGAATGAAACGATCCTAGCATTCCAAACCAAAATTCAGTTAAAACCAGATTTTATCATTGGGGACTTAGCGGGGCCAAACATGAGGCAGAGAAGCGGGAATAAGGAGGAAAGATATAAATTCCTTCGGAAAATCTGTCATCATGGAAAGCAGGATCTCTCCCTTGGTGGAATCAACAAATCAACGAGACTAAAATAGATGAGTAAAAAAAAAGCCAGAATGCTTTTAGCATGTGTGTGGCTTCACAAAGACACTTGTATTGTTTAGCAAAGTTACATTAAAGCCAAACATTCTTAAGATTGTGGCTCACTGTTACGGCGAAACAGTACTATAACAGTGGATGGAAACAAACAAAAAAAGTCATTAGAGCTTTCAAACTATTCAGTCGTCATCAAGGCAGAGAATCGCCAACCTCTGTTGCTCCCTGGCCTGAGCCTTAAATGTGGGCCTGCTTTCATGGAGTGCAGTTCACTGTGTCAGGGGACCCAGCTTCTCAGATTTACAATCCAGTTTGACCATGCCAAGTGTTCTCCAATTCTCTCCAGCCTCGCAGTAGGGCTCAGTGACATATCACATGAGTGGTTATGGCAAACCACAGCCAGATCAGTGGGTGTCTGCTGGTGCTGGCCTGGCCAAAAACATGATCTAAGCCTCTACTTTCCTCCTCTCTGGTCCAGTTCTCTTCTGATACAATTGAAAGTGAGGAAGTTGCTTGCTGTGTGTGCACTTAATATATTCATTTTCCTACCCCTCACTCTTGTGGTTGCTCAGCAGGAGATGATGGAGTGACAATAGTTTGGCTGGCATGCGGAGACCACAAAATAAAGAAATTAAGTGGAGTTATAAGAAAATGCTTGAGAGTATTCCAGCTGTTTGGTTGACCATTTTTTTTAATGTTCTTCTCCGACCACAGGCCACACCACATTCACAGGCATGATGGGTTTAATCAAATGGACTCTTTTTATGGGGCTCTGAAATTAAATGTTGAGTAAGACAACATATGGATCTGTTGTCAGCTCAACACCCCTTGTCTTGTTGCTTACATGCACCCATGTAGCACTTAAAAACATGTCTTCATGAAGTCCTCTTCAACTCGAACCACCAGTTGGACACACTGAGGTGGGTGTGAGAGAGAGCAGACAGGGACCTGACTCATCCTCTAAACCCAACAGACGGCGAACGATTCATGCCAGCTGATACGAGTAGATTCTGGCACGAATAACTTGTTTTCTTCATCTCGCTCTCGTGTATTGTCATGCAGGATACATGTACATCCAAGTGCAGTCAGCAAGAACGCCTCATCTTATTTTTCAACCCTCACACAGACTTATGCGCAAAATTGCATCTGCACTATGTCTCCTCTCTCGGTCAGTGATCGGGATCACTGGCAAATGTTAAGGAGCATGTCGAGAGGCCACAAACTTGCCATGTCAGATCTGCAGTCCCCACTTGGACGAGCACGTATAACTCAGCTGGCTGCCGACACATCCTGTGAGACCGTCAAATTATTTATGGACGCATAAGGAGAGCTGGAGGCTGAGAAGTTAGGCACTCTCACTCATCACAGACAGAAAGTATGCAGAGGCAAGGCCAACAGCTGGGCCTCATAATCAGCCCTTGCGCTCTGGCAATCAGCGATAGCCCCATATTAACACCGTTAGACTATTGACTTAACCTGGGATAAACTAACACATTTGTGCAAGTTTTAATTGCACACAAGATGGTAAACTGCCGTTCCCATTTAACCGGTGCTTGATAATGAGTCATACATTTTTGTGTCCTTTCATTTTTTTCCATAAAATAGCAAAAGTGTTAAACAGTTTTGCGTTCACAGCCAGAAACGGTGAAAATAAGAGAGTGGAATTTCAAGTTTTCATGGCAGTGGTTGGTGAGAAGTCTACTGACAGAATCCAACCTTCGCAAGCAAGCACCTACAAGCATGCAGTCTGTCTCATTTCACCTCCCTAAACCATTGAGTGAAAATAATCTCACTCCTTATGTCAACATCATCTCTGTTATTTTGATGATATCTCTGGAAGTAAGCATGTAAACAGGCCCAGAGCCAAAGTAAATGCCACGTTGATTATAAAGCCGATAGCAGTGTCTCATTTCTAATCAGCTTCAGCAGCCCTGCTTACAGTAGCATGTAATCCTCCTACCCCTGTTTAATGACAGAGCACATTCCTAGCTTTGTAAACAATGTTTCAGACTGGAAACACTGGAAAAATGGCAGAACCTACCCATGCCAAAAATATAAACAACTTTGAAAGTAATTTTCTTAAATCTAATGTCAGTTTTTTTTTTTTTATCGAGGCAACATGCAGGTATTCACAGGTTACAGTGGTGGCTGCCATCCAAAAGCAAAGTACCCGTGTCAAAGATTGAGCCAGAGTTCACAAGTCTGACAAGCCTGTCAATGACTGTTTTCTTAGCTACACTGATAGGTCCCAGTCAGCCGCAACAGTCAGCCATGCATGGTCCAAATTTTCACAGACAGACCATCACACCACAACCACATTAGGGGTTGTTATGAAATGATGAGAATGGTGACAACCAGAACAATATTTCTTTGCTTTTTTAAAACGCCTTAACTAGTTCAGACCAGATGCTGCTGGGCATAGCGTCTGGAAAACACACTATAAAGAACAAAAGCATTCGAACATGCAGTGTTATTAGCACACACATTTGTGCTCAGAACATCTCGTTTCGGTATTCTTGGGTGTGGTGCTGCTGACTGACAGCACTCGGAAAACCTCGTGGGAACAACCGGCAATTATCGCTGGCCTGGCCCCTCCCATCTACTCATCACCACTGATTGCTGCTCAGAATTATCATCCTCCCGATACTTTCACCTCCCTCTTCACGATTTAATTTTCAATGGTCTCAATAAAATGTCTGTAGAGTTTATTTGCACCAGGGGTGTAGTGGTAAAATAAAAGGGTGGTAGACTATGTATTTGGTAATCACAGTGACGTTGGCGTGCTCTGCGGCATCAGATGTTTTAAAAAGATATTCAAAATATGTTTAGACAATACAAGTGGTATTGTAAATGGTCCCCGGTGCACAGATTGTAAATATAAATGATGTTTGATTTTGGAATGCTCAAAGTTGTATTTGGTACATAAACGTATTATCAAGTAAATGCACTCTATTAATAGGAGGATAAACTCTGCTCAACGGTGGATAAACTCTATTTCTTAAATTTGAGAGATGGGTAAACTGCGTTTACTTGCATTTACTCTCCACTACAACCCAGATTTGCACTGCACTAAACAGTGACCTGCTGATATTTTTCTGTATATATGTTTTTGAATTCCATGGGTGTAGCAAAGTCAGAAGTGTTTGACACTGAAGATGCTATGACATCATAGCTGTCTTGGCTTCTTCATACTTCCTCAATTGCGCTTCCTTGTCACTGATCCTTGACAGGTCTTGCACATGAGGAGACTATTGCTCAATAGTCTTAGTTGGGCTGAGCACGATGCAAAATTACAGTACATCTGCTTGTAATCCTACAAGGCCAAACAAGCTATGGGCTTTCAGAGAAGATTCTCTGGAACTCCACTGAGGCCTTTCCCTCCGACAATTTCCCAATTTCTACAATTACTCTTAACTATTTACTGATGTATTTCTACTTGCTTTTTGTCATTTGGATTTAGACTTGACCAATCACTGAACTATGAGAGCCATATACACTTATGTTATATGTGCGGTTAATCCTCCAAAAACACACACACAGATACTCGGGCCCACTGGGGCTGCCCACATAAAATATAACAGCCCTGTGCAAGGTGAAGTTAGTCATGACCAAAATGGCAGGTCTTGAGCAGACTGGGGTGCGAGGGAAAATTCCATCCTCTCACCTCATCCAAAACAAATAATGAGATCTGCAGTCTCTGTACACAAGATGCCAGCGCCCTGAGAGCTCGCAAACAGCACGCACGCACACACACACGGTTGAAACGCCATGCAGGCAGGCTCTCAGAGTCTTGACTGTGCTCCAGGCATGTCTTGCTCACAGCTCAATCTGGGGGCACGTCACATCACTGTTGACAGGACAAAAAGCACCGCAGATGCTCATGAGACCATCAATCTGGCAGGAAAACCCAAAAGGGACCACGCACAGGCTTTAACAGCTCAATTTGGTGAGGCCTCAGTGGCTCTCTCCAGACTGGGTGGACACACAGTGTTTGTCATTAAATGATTGGCCTTAGTTTCTGTGTCACTCCCGAAGCCTCAGTGATTTAGTAAATCTCTCCAGCATGCCCTTTTGAAACCATGCGAACATCTTTAATAATGTTGCGAGACATTTTTTTAATAAGACCTTGATGTCATGCTTAAGTGGAGAGGACAGGCTCATTTTTTCTGTGAACTGATTCGACTTTTGTAATTCCCATCCCCTTATCCATCTGGCAGCAGCCATGATAAGTCAGACAAACTGTCGCAATGTCACACACCTACGAGCTACTCAGGGCTGTCATCGCTTGACTCATTTCTCAAGTGTACTCTTTACACTTGCACTCTTGCACAAACGTCCAGATCGTAAACCAAACATCGATGAAGAGGGCCCTCTGCTGCCTTGAAACACTGAATATCGAAATAGTGAAAGCTGTTTTTTTTCTAAATGATTCATTCTAAGTACTTCTTCAGAGTTCATAGACACAGAGACAATAAAGAACCAAACATCTGTTGGTGAATATAACAAACATCTGCAAGGCTGGGCATGTTCTAGAAATAACAACACACTGCTTGGTCACTGGCATTTTTTGTGGTAATTCAACCCCATATTTTTTAATGAAACTGAATGGGTATCTGAAACAAATGAGAAACCTCTGTCATAAAACTCACTGCATCATCATAAGAGCGAGGGTAAAATGGACACAGAATTCCAGTTGGTGAGGCACTGGTTAAAAACAGCTGTTCAAACAAATACATGACCAGATGGCGAATATACCCGGGAGATAAAAAGCATTTTGTACTAAAAAATATGTAAACTCTATAGAAGTATGTAAATACTATGGTAATTTGATATGATGCTTTTTACACATTTAAATGAGTCTTACAATACCATCGTTTTATGGATTAAATGTGTGTAAGATGAAACTGTCTTGGTAAATGAAAACACTGCTATGATATATGAATATTCACACTTCCAACATAATTTAGCACTATATATATATCACTATATACTGTAAGGTATCCATAACCAGTGTTAACATAAATCAGCAATTATTATTGCAACATTTTTGTACTAAGATACAACACAATCCACTTGGGCAAATGAGTAAAATCTAATCCTGATGAAATCAATGCACTGTGTATTAATGTGAATGCAACCATTCATCTTTGTGTGTATAATAAAACAAACTATTTTAAAAGCAATCTAGTTTGCTCTGATTCTGAAAGTAACAGTGCACATTGTGACAGTGCACCATTAGAAGATGGCTTCATAGGCTGGGCACTTGTGGCTTTTCAGTTTCTTCAAGGCCTTCCTGAACTTGCCAGATTTGTCCCATTTGTGGATGCCGGTCAGAAGGTATTGTTTTCCCACTTTGCGACCCATAATCAAGTAGTTGGTTCCCAAGTCGTCGAACTGCTGGCAAGTACAGTCTGCCCCATTCTTAAGGGTGAGTGCAAGCTTCTTTAGGTCGTTCTTGTTGAAATTGCCAACCTTCACAATCTTCTTCCTTTTCTGTAGAATGACTTTCCGGTCTGTGTTCTCCTTCCTCACCTCCTTAATCTTGGTCTTAATGGCTAAACACAAAAACAAAAGGTAAAAAACACCTCAAACACACAAACAAAAACATAACAACAACACCTGTAATTAACTGTTATTCTTCTCATCATCACCAGCACCACAGGCAAAGCTAGACAGAAAAAAAGAAGTAACAATGAAAATGCCTTTAAAGACCATGCTAATGCTAAATATATATCAGCATCTAGGAAGCCAAAGGGGAAACTTGACTTTTAGTTTGTGGCTTACGTTTTGGTAACAATAAATTCCTTCTTTATGGTCCAACGGCTTGAGACAACATTTGAAAAGTGTGTTTTCTTTTCAATCAGTAATTCCTTAATGTATGCCATGAACCGGAATATGGCTCAGCTGTTTTCGATAAATGCATTTTATGTTCCGAGGCACATTTTCCCTGGTTTATGTTTTTCAGATGCTGCTCTCTGTTAATTGTGTCAAGTGGAGACGTGATGCACTCCACTACTGTCCATTGGGGTTTGTGAGGATAAGGTTTTTGGGCAGGTTTCCAAAAGTCTAAATGCCGCACTAATGTGCTGCGTAGGACACAGGGCCTTACAGTCCCTCATAAGACTTCACCATATATATACGTGTGTATATATGCATATCCTGCTTATGAGTTTGCATTAAATACAGTTGCATGATGTGACAGATTTCACTGTATATATACATGGACACCCTGCTTATGGGTTTACATAATACCACTGCATGTTGTGACATTCTCAGGAGATACAGCCCACACAGGCCCACACACTCGCTCGTATTCCAAGTTCTGACTGTGCAGGCCAGGAGAGGTGTAGTTCATGGCCTAATATACGAGTGCAAAACTAAACACACAGACCGCTATACAAACAAGTGTGTGTAATACACTGGGCACAAACAGACTGAAAGGCTAAAAATGTAATTTCCTTTGAATGTCTATGATGTATGCATATTAGAAAATAAAAATAATTGTTCACAAAAAAAATGTAATTTCTTCATTGTAGCGTTTTCAAGGAATCCTTGCCAGCGAATCAGAAAATAAGGCTCTAAAAACCCTAGGCCTAGGAAGCATGTTCTGAAAGACCAGTTAAGTCAGGTGAGTCTTTGCTTTTCCAGTGCTGGTAATTGTTTTCCTCTGACTAGTAGTTGAAATCACTCTGGCATACATTTTTAACGCTGTCAACATTATATTAACAGGCTTCCATGTTTCACGAGAAAACCAGCCGTGCCTCAATCTGTTGTGGGAGAATAAAACTTGTGCATTATTCATCACTTGTCTCTTAAAACTTTTCTAGAAACAGACGGAAAGCGTAACTTTGAATGTAGCCATCTGCAATCGTTTCAGCCAACAGTTAAATCAACAAGTAGACACCACCAAATATTATCTCCTATTGATTGTTGAGCGAACAGGCGGAAGTCCCCAAGTGGCATGCTAAAAGTTGTGGCTTGAGTCAGTTTCTGGTGGTTGGCAGAAGGTCCTCGCAGTGTTTGTATTTTATGGTGTACAATAAAAGGTCTCATGAAACTGTTGCCATCGGTAACCACAGCTAAACTTCCTGAATTTGACAAGCTTCTCAGAGCTTTAAAAGAAGGGTCTGATTATGACAAAGTATCAACAACATCAATGTGTCTTGATTACAGACAGCACAGTAAGAGAATTGGTTCTGGGTTTTTGGGGGAACCAAAAAATGTAGAAATTCCCCATCAACAACAAACAGCAAAGAGATCACTCAGGAAGACCATTCTGTAGTTATGGCAGAATGAGAAGTAATCTGTTTCCTGTGAAGGGAGAGGGGAAGAATGAAACAAGTGAAGAGGGGAGATTCTCAGTGGTTTGGCCAATTGCATTGTATTTGAAAAACCCACCAGCAGCAAGATGACAAAAAGAAGATCTTCAAAAATAAACAGAGCTAGCCACACTCTGCCCCCTTGTTTACTTCTCCGCTCTCTCCGCTCACACATTGTTACACTTCAGCCACACACGTCAGCTGCGTTCGCAGAAGTCTGTGGGGACATGTATTTATAACGTGTGCTAGAATCCTGGCGCAATATTACGAAGACAACACAACAAATTTATTATTGAAAGCAAATGTTACAAACCCATAGACTTGGCAAACTCTGCGTCGAGTGAACGTGATGGGACGCCCTTAAAGGGATTTTGATAAGTGAAGGCATTGAGGTCTATTGCGTGAATGTGACCAAGGTCTTTCTTTCACTGTGGCCAGTGTAAAATCCAGTGACATTCATATCTCTGCAGTGGTCGCAACTTCCCCAACTAATTTTGGGAACGACTGTACTCTCTTACATTTTATGATTTGTGTTGATGTTATGAGAGGCCATTTCCCTCTCACTCCCATATTCTGGTGTCTCCTGCCAAGACAGCTGTTTTTTTTTCTTCTCCAAACTATTGTGTCAAAGATGCCACTTGTGCACCCAATCGGTCACAGTTCTCCAGTGGACATATTTTCTAAATCTGTTTCCCTTGATTGATAGTGTGCAATCTATATGACACCCAGTGACTTGCATCACAGCTCACGCTGTTGATATCAATCTTTGTGTTGAAGCTCGAAAACACAACACCGCACAATCTCCAAAACATAACACACCCATAGGAAAATATTGTTACAGTCCTTATCTGTGTCTTTCAGAAAAATATAAACAATTGACTTCTGATCTGATTCTACTAAAACCCCCTTAGGAGTATAGTATAAGACCATGTTAAGATCTTAAGTTGAACTTAGATTGGACTCGTACCAGCCTTCGCTGGACACTGTTTCTTTAATTTAGGAAGTGTAAGACAAAGGCCAGATCTCATGGAATTCTGAACTGTTTCTCCTAAACCTCTCTCAGGAGAAAAATACACGAAACATCCTAATGTAAGATCTTATTTGTTTCTGGAAGTCAAAGTGAAAACAATTCTAAGAAGCACTACTTTCTTCTGCGTACACTTCAGAGTAAGACCTTCAGGACTTAGGTAGTTGAAGATACCCCTCGAAAAAAGATCTCATGTTTGGTTTGTTTGTATAATCTGGTACACTTGCTATGTTTTCTCTCATAGGGGCCATTCTACCTTACACGGTTCTAATTTCTTTTTTGTGTCATTTATTTTATAGATTAGGCCCAGTGGGTGAAGTGCTCATAGTGATGTCTTATTCAGCAGTAACAGTACACTCTCTTTGCCTTAGATGTGTAGATTTCCCGGAGCTGTTTTGCAAATGTGGGAACACTATTTATTGGTGATAAATTACTGTATAATTACAGTACTACTGCTCCGTCCAAATAGTTGTCAAATCATTTTAACAGACTTTCTAACGGAACACGGCACAAACTTTACTCAGGGAATGTGACGATAACGTCACATTAAACTAATATAAATGACTTTTGGCAGAATGGGATAGCATATATAACATGTGTCCTCACCGAATTCACTTGCACACATGTGCTCCAGCACAGCATCTATGCTTTGCTCATTATCACATGGGGGGCACACAGGAGAGAGGCCTGCAAAAGACATAAAGCACAATTAATAAACACAATCACATAATTTATTTTTACCATCACTCCAAACAGGAGACGGTCCTGGTGACAGACAGACAAACCACAATTCATAAACATAATTACAAGCTGCGTCTTTACCATTCTTTTCAAACCCAGTGTTAGGTCTAGTCACATATCCCCAGGCTGTATACATGGTATAGCAATGCATCCGTATAAATCGTTTTTTGTGCATCCGTGTAAAATAAACATGATCAAGATTTATGGCTTATACTATCAAAACACCCCACCACAAATACTCATATACACATAAACATCATTGCAGCAGTTAACTGTGACAGCCTCAAAAGAAATCATTAATCACTGTCAGCATTGTGTTGTGGAAATTGCAAAATCCTGGCAGGAAGTCTGCAGTGGGGAGGGGGTGGGGTGGACAGATCTTATTAAGAACAAGTAAGACACACAACTGGCCATTCCAAAAACGTATTTAAAAAAAAACCACACACACACATACACACACACACACACACACTCACACAATACATACCATGATTTTAACACCAGCCAACACTGACACACATTTTTCAAAATGAGTTCACTTAAAAAAAGAAGAAGAAGAAAATCAAATAAAAAAGAAAAGAAAATCAAATAACTTGGTTTCCAGTACTATTTTGCTTGGTCCCTTTGCCCAATAAAAGTGAAATTTCCCGAGCAATAACATCTGTTATTTTAACATTTCAATGGATTCAGTTTAAGCACTGTTCACTGGAAAGCTATCCACGGAACGTCATGCTGAAGGACTCCATTTACAAATCTTAACACAAATTTACAAATGTGTATAATAAAAAATGCAAATAAAACTTCACACATTTCAGACATTTTAAGTCATACTTTTACTGTCAGTCCTTTCCTTACAATACTTTAGCATTGGTGGATTTACCGGGTGTTAACAGTGGTGCATTTTCAAATTACCCCAACAGCCTCTATCACCTGTGGTGTTTAATCCACAAGTCAGAGATTCAGAGTCCATTAAATGTTTATCTTTACTTGGCTTTGGTGGTGTACACTGTATGTTTTCATCTTTAAATGAGGATTTCCTGTCATGAAAAATAGCCTGGTCTGCAGCTGAAGTCTTAAACAGTAACATTTTGAGAGCGGCCTACTTTTGGAACAGGACCAGCACACAAGGTTAATTGCACCTGAAATGTATAGGTATCCCATTTATAGAATGGGACCTCTTCAAAGCAGATGTACATAACACTGATGTGTTGCACCAGTCCACTTTATTTTTCATCATATCTCAGCCTGTTTTTAAAATATGCCCACTATTCACAACCCTTAGCGTACTGTCGATGTTCTGGAAACATGATGGAGACATAATTCAGTTTAATAGACTGTATTTTATAATTAAATGTTTTTTTAAATACATTTCAGACACCTTTTTACCATCTACTTGAACAATGGCATCTCTTGTAGAGTCTCTTACAATTAGTTGAAAACGATTTTCCTTTTCTTTAATTTAGTTATGCTACCACAGCTTATATGGTGTCACTTAACAGTTAGTGCGCGAAACTGCACAATTTCAGGATTGTGGATGTTTGGCATGTTATACTGAACTCGGTAAACTTACCAGACGTAGGTGACTCCGGTGTACTGGTTGCATTCATGGCAATGCACATATCACCACCGGGGAATTTAGAGCAGGTAAGCATCTCGGGCCACGGGAAACCAAACGCCTCCATGATGGGAGTGCAGCTGTCACGGACCGCCTCGCACAACCAGCGGCACGGGTAGACGGGTCGCTCCATGCACACCGGGGCGAAGAGGGAGCAAAGGAACACCTGGGTACCCGGATGGCAAGCCTTGTGAACCAGAGGCACCCAGCTGCCGGCTTGCTGCTTGACCTCAGCCATGCTCTCGTGGTCTAATAAGTTGGGCAACAGCATCTTTTCGTAGCCTACGTTTCGGCATAGTCTAAGATCTTCTGGAATGTCAGTACAATACTGAGGTTTACCGTAGGTGTGTCCCCCATTCCAGCTCAGGTAATCGTACTCGGGATCCATACACAACGCAGCTACTAAGAACAGGCTGAGAGACCAAAGAGGAGAGGAAATTCTCCAGGAGCTCGTCCGGGAAAACTTTTCCATTGTCTCTGAGATCAACTGGATCTGTATCACGACGAAGCAGCAAATCCGTTCGATCCTGATGAGAGAGGTCTTTTTTTACTTCCCTGACGCGCTGTTGGTGCTTGGACAAGATAAGCAAACTTCCTTCCCTTAGCCAGTGCTTTGGCGCTGAACTGAGTGGTTCCACTGCCTGCCCAGCGCATTTAGCAGTTCTGGCCAATGGAAGAGCATGGATATCTCCGTGCGCTCAAATTGCTCAATAGCAGGTCGACTCCCTGTGTGAAGCGGATAGATCCTGCATTACATTTACTCCAAAAAAGGAATGATTAGATTTGTCAGCAATTATTCGGATTGTTACAAAGCATATACTATACACAAGAATTTTAAAGGGGTAGAAAAAAAACATTGTTTTTAGTTTTTAAGACATCAATGACGCTAACAGCCACAGAACGCATTTTGTATTACAAAATTGGTTTAGGAAAACTACTACATCCACTATTCCCCTACTACATGCAGCCATATTTTCAC
Source organism: Setipinna tenuifilis (assembly GCA_030347295.1). Taxonomy (NCBI): domain Eukaryota; kingdom Metazoa; phylum Chordata; class Actinopteri; order Clupeiformes; family Engraulidae; genus Setipinna; species Setipinna tenuifilis. Next base: position 25,498,861 of record CM059273.1, read on the forward strand.
AAAATTCTAAGCATTATGATCTTTTTAGTGAACGAAAGTATGTTCTCATGCTCATTTCTTTTCGTAGACAAAACACATAGGTTGTTATATGGGTTTATTATATAACATTATATATTTGCTGTAGGAAGCTCTGTTACACTTGATGAGCCATTCTTTCACATTATGCCATAGCTGTGTTATGTGTTTGATTGCTTAACAAAAACATTTGTATGTATATGGAATGCACATTAGAATCCTTCTGTTTTAACACTTAATGTGCTTTTGTGTTAATTATAAAGTATACTATGCAACTTGTCATCCAACATTTACTGTTATAGATAGATAGATAGATAGATAGATAGATAGATAGATAGATAGATAGATAGATAGATAGATAGATAGATAGATAGATAGATAGATAGATAGATAGATAGATGTATTGATCCCAAGCTGGGAAATTAAAGACAAGTTTGCTAACTCTCTTTTTTGACTATTTTGAATTTAAATGGCATATGTTAGGGGGAAGTGCCTCTGATTTAGTTCCACAATCAGTGAGCCAAACATGCGACACTGTTGACTTTTATACGAAGTGCAAAAAAAAATGTTTATTGGCGATATCGTTTCGGCCTTAAGTGCCCTTCCTTAGATCACGTTCACATCTTAGTGCCACAGCCATCATACAACAAGTATAAGAGTTATGTCACTCACAGAAGAGGCCAGTTAAGCACCTGAGGCAAATTATCATACCACTTCAAATTTGAATTCAGCAGATGTGCATTTCACAAATCCAGGGGAAACATTTACCATCAACAACTGAATTGAACTGAACTGAACTGAACTGAACTGAACCTCGGGAGAAATGTACGTTTTTTTTATTTCTGTGGGATAATGTAGCCATGTATGTGCACAGAAAAATGTTTCTTCACACTCTAATTTGTGGTGTCTGTCACTCTGACAGGCGTATTCTTTATCGCGATGTAATGTAACATTGACAGAGTGCTTGCTGTTAGACATCTGGGTCCCTGAGGCTTGGCAGCTACAAGTTTGATGCAGATGGTTGACTGACCTACAACAGTGCAGTTGGGAGCTCTTTGCTCTCTCTCTCTCTCTCTCTCTCTCTCTCTCTCTCTCTTTCTTTCTCTCTCTCTCTCTCTCTCTTTCTTTCTCTCTCTCTCTCTTTCTTTCTCTCTCTCTCTCTCTTTCTCTCTCACTCACTCACCAGAACATGATACAAGAAACATTCATCTCATTTCCACTTCTGAGAACAGTGCATCCCACAGTGCTTATGGAAAGAATTCACCTGCTGTGTGCACTGTTCCACTGGTCTACATTGTATATGCTGATGGGTAACTCAGCCTACTAACACCAGTGTGTATGCAATGCACCGCTGAACATGCAGGCAATATATCAAGATGAAGCAGTTAAATTAGCAGGTAAGACCTTACTGCCAAACATAAACATGTATTCTTGCCAGATTTGACTATTAAATGCATTTCAGCAAGAAACGATAGAAGGGCTTGCTTTGTATGTGGAATTTCAATTCATGGTATGCATGTAGCCACATATCAGAGACTCCAAAACAATATCAACTCAACCACAGCAAAGGCATCAACTAATACATCCCTGAGCTGCGTGAAACGCTCTCAGCCATAAAGATGTTTTGTGTTTAGAAAATTGCTTGAAGATGGGCAAGGGAACAAACACAAACCATTAATTTTCGTCATGCACCATTGTGATTCAAACAGACCATGAAGATGTAACATTACAGCTCAATATGTGTGGTTATTTTTTGTAGGCCAAATATGATGAATACAAAGTGTTTGTTTTGGATAAGGGAAACTCAAATGTAAATTAAAGATTTGAAAGTAAATGGCAAACAAAATTGCAACGAACAAAAGTCATTGTAGGTGCCATATGCTATCATTTTACAGAGTGCAGTCAATACTTTCCTTTATTCTTTCAATTTTATGGCTAAGTTCTAAAAAATATATTAAAAAATATTATGCACTTACTCTGTACCATACAGTGTACATAATATTACATGTAATATACTAGTACATAATATTACATGTTGTTACATGTAGATACAATAAAAAGGAGCCAAAAAAGTGGGTAAGTAACTCACTGTTGAGGGACCACAACACTTCACTGACGACTTGCGGTTAACAAATGTCTGATGACTGACTTTAGAGATGGTAACATACAAGTTAATATGAAACAGCAAGGTGGTGAATCTAACATTTCTTAAAGATGGGATCAAGTCTGTTCAGCAGCACACTTGTGCAAATAGCGCACCACAAGGCTACAACTTGGCTGTTGACTTTGGACCTAATTAGAAAGGATTCGTGCAGTGGGATAAATTCCTTTTTTATTCCTTGTGGAGGTCTACGGCCCACATTTGGAGCTCCATCAGTTGGGATGAACCGAAACCTTGGGGACTACTAATGAGCACCATTTGGTTTTCTCATTAGGACCACATGTGAGCAAGCAGAGGCACAGTGCACCATTACAACAGTGCTGTAACCGAACCGAACTGATGGGTTTCCCTGTAGTACATGTCGGTATGGCTTCACTGAATTCAATCCCTTGAATTCTATATCTCATACAGGTTTTATTGTACACTGTCATAAATCATGGTTGCCCAAGCTGCTGACTGTATTGTAATGAAAAAATGTGTACAGGTTGTATATACTGTTTGCGTGCGGTTATTTGAGAGCAGCCACTGTAATCAAAATTCTGAAAACAGTTTATTGACCATAAAAATGGTCATTGCTCAATAGGACAGGCCACTTTAATTTGGTGTGCAACGCGATATCTCCTGGACACATCTGAAGGCATTTTCATTTTTTTCAGGTCTTGCCTCAATAATGTGACCATCCAAAGCCCAGAGAGTTGATGCCATAAACTATTCATTCTTAAGTTAAGAAAATCCCATAGCTATGAAACACCCTATTATGTTTCACATTAAATGTTTTGATCTTTTACTTTTTGACATTGGATTACTTTCATGAAAAGTTTTTTGAAGTTAGTTTTTTTATTGATAAGCTGACAACTAAGATGAAGTAAGCCTGATATATAGGCCTAGGTTTGACCAAAGTCAACCCCGGCTATGATATTACTTGTCAAGACAGGAGTCAAACATCTCAAATGCCCAAATTTATAGCTTACATTAGGCCTAGCTTTGAAATTCTGTTGAAAATAAAATGGTAAAAAAACGTCTATATAATATTAAATGTAGAAAAATAATAAGACAAAATGTTAATCCACTGTCATTTTCTCTTGAATTAAAAGCGTTTTTTTATAGTTATTCATTTAGGGCCGACAACACCTATGTTGTCCCTTAGTAATGACTTCGGGGGAAGTACTATTGAGAAAGTATTGTTTCTACCCGGAGGTTTTATATGTAGTCCTACAGCAAAGAGGAGGAGGAGGAAGACGTCTACCATGGCGGAGGTAAAACCACAAAACTGTAGAAATATACCTGTTTATCGTACCTACTTATGTTTAAACGAAATATAAGCCATCGTTGGTCGCGTTGAAGACCTTTGTCTCTATTACAGTTGTCAGTTTTTTTGATCGAAGGCACCGTCTAAAAAAAACAAAGCTAACGTTAACGCTAGCTAACTATCGTATGTCAATAACGCTAGCCGATTACGCTAGCTAGTTAGCTAAGTTTTTTCAGTTATCCTAGGCCTGTTGTGTTTTCTATGTTAAGACAAGTGGATGGTGAAATAACACAGTGATGAGTTTGTGTAGTGATGATAACTATATGTCAAAGCGTATTCAGTAGGTTATTGGTTTGAGCATTGCTATTGTATTTAATTAAGGACTTCGACCATGGTAAATCGGGGCAAGCTATCTTTGGCTGGCTAATACGGCATTGTTTGTGAGCAGCCAGTCATGGATGATAAACAAATAAATCCTTCCTGAGAATGTAAGCACATTCGATGTGTATAAACTACAGAATAAATAACGTCATCTTCCTCGATGGACTTAACATCAGATTGGGTTGAATGCTTAGTGGTACTGTATGACACAGAGGTGAAAGGTGTAATAGCATCAAGACATGTTTGAGCTAATATTCGACAAGTATCATGACAGCATTGAAATAATTGTCAACAATGTGTGTTATTGGCTGACTTCGATCAAACATTGATCTGGTTGATTTCGCGTTTGTTGTTATCAAAATCAGATACATAAATGAATGGCCGTTATGTAACATTTAATAATATTATTAGTATATGCAATATCTAAACACCTTATTGTCGATATGATGACATGTTCCTTACTCTTTCCAGACGCACAGTTTGCAGGATCTGCGACAGCAAGCGGCTATCGCCTCCAAGGTCTTCGTTCAAAGAGACTATACCTCGGGCACCATATGCAAGTTTCAGACAAAGTTTCCACCCGAGCTTGAGACCAGGGTATGTCTTTGCCACACATAGAATGCGCACTATTATTAGTGTTGGTTCGACTGTCAGTTAGTTGAAGTGCAAGACGCACACCAGAGACGGAGGTGCTGGCAACTCGTTAAACAATTTGCCAGAGAGTTAGACTGCCAGTGCCATTAAAATTCTGTCACATACACGGAGATATTATTGTAAAGCATGCAACATGCTTAACTGATAAGCTTTCACTGCTTATGTTTCTGTACAAAAATGCCATGGGGGTATGTAGACAAGAACAAAAAATATTTAGGGAGAGTAATAATAGAAATTGAGTCTCAAACCGGAAATAGAATATTAATCTTGTTGTTAAGGATGTAAATGTATCCTACAGTTCTGTTGTTCATGCACTGGCTTCTCCCCTCTCTCAGATTGATAAGCAACAGTTTGAAGAGACCATCCAGACACTGAATAATCTCTATGCGGAGGCTGAGAAGTTGGGGGGCAAGTCCTACCTGGAGGGATGTTTGGCTTGCCTCACAGCCTACACCATTTTCCTCTGCATGGAGACCCATTATGAGAAGGTGAAGAAATGTTTTCTGCATTCTATATCATTAAAATGAATAATGCTTTAGCTACAAAACACCAGGAACAGAGTGGATTTTTTGAGTGTTTTACCAGACACAGACCACGAAAGCAAAAACAGAGACTGTCCCTGGAAAATAGGGATGTCTGAAAATGCTTAATAATTACTTTATCTTATTGTAACTGTATATGGTATTCATCATCTCTGACATTGATATAAACTCCTCATCAGTGTACTCTGAACTGTGTTTTCAGTATCCTCAGACATGTCTTTCATGCCAAGGTTTGATACAATGATGATGGGATTTGTGATTTAACAATTGTCAGTAGGCAAAACTGGTCCTACACAAAGGTACAGGGAGCCATGTGTTGTGTAGAAATGTTGTTACTTCACATGGTGGTTTTTGGCATGTTTTTCTAGGTGCTGAAGAAGATCGGCAAGTACATCCAAGAACAAAATGAGAAAGTCTATGCACCACTGGGACTGCTCCTAACGGACCCCATCGAGAGAGGACTCAGGGTCGTATCCTTTTGTGACTGGGCTCGCACAACAAGTCACACAACGAACCTTTCAACATAATACAAGTGCAACATGTAGAGACATATTTAGTGGTTTTATATTGTGGTCCTTTTTATGTGGATGCACCTTGTGCGAGCAGGCAGCAGTGGGGAGCCTGTGAAGTTGCCTCAGTGAAAATATATGTGTGAGCATGTGATACTGAGCCTTAGGGTGTTGGTGCAGTTGTACACTTTTCAATAGTTTCTTAGCATATTCAGCAGTCTTTCTAATGCCGTAGTGTCAAGTTTAGATTTGGTCACTTCTTGGTTCACCATGGCAAGCAGTGGCGTAGTGGAGGGTAAATTCACATAAATGGCATTTACGCACCTTTTAAAGTTACAAAACACAGTTTTTTTCGCTTTTTTATAATTGCTAATGTAAAGGATATGCATAGTTCACCCACCAATTTCTTACTGCTTACTGCACATAGTTTACCCACTTTTCTTTTTACCACTACTTCACTGATGCCAAGCAAGTAAAGAAATATTTGCTGTGCGTTGTTCAACAGGAGTGACTCCCTCATTTGCCCAGAGCTTGGTTGCTCTTAACATTGTTGTTTTGGAGACATGTGTGCAGGCTTTACTAACATGCACAAAAGACAAAGAGAAACAGATCCTTTCAATTTCACTGAAACCCTTAATCAAGATTTTTTTTATTCCCCATCTGTAAAATCACAGAGTGTTCCACCACCAGCACTCCAATCCCTCTAAATCGAGTTTTCTACTGGCCAAAATAGTGTAGAGGAGCCCTTTGAAATGGACTCAAATGTCCTGTGAAAGTAATTATGGAATGTGGACCGTCAAAGACACTTAACCACTGAGTTTTTAAGGCAAAATTGTGTGTTCTCTCCTGTTGATGAATGAGAGGGATAAGAGACCGTGTCAGCATAGTTGATGGTCTCTGCTGGAGATAATCTCCAATGTTGGCCCATTTTACCTTCTGAGGAATGCCAGTAGGTCCTGTTTCACTTGTTGAGTGAAATTTAATTGATTAGCCAACAACTAAAAAAGTAGTAAGTAATCCTAATGACATGTGATATTATTCTGACCATATGCAGCTGCCCTTACTTACTGTCATCAAGACTTGAGGCAAACACCTCAATTTGACACATTTGTATTGAAATTCTTTCAAGGATTAATATGGTCAAAATGTCTATACAATATGACACGTAGACATATAATGAGTTGTGACACTATGTGAACCGTTAGAGATGCTTACTGCTGAGTTTTTAAGGCAAAGTAATGTGTTTGCTCCTGTTGATGAATGAGAAGGATAAGGGGCTATGTCAGCATATTGATGATCTCTGGTGGAGATAATCTCCAGTGTTGGCCCATTTTACCTGCTAAGGAATGCCAGCAGGTCCTGTTTCACTTGTTGAGCATGTCGGTGGAAAAATGTCTGCCTGCACCTCCAACAATAAGTCTGAAAAGAAGAACCCCCACCACTTGTTAATGCCAAACATAGAGAAGCACTTGGACTCTGGTGATAACTGGAGTGTGTTTTGTGGCAAGGCATGTTCTGTTGTGCTACCATCTTTAACCCACACGTCACCAGGTGGAAATCAGTATCTATGAGGACAGAAGCATCGGGTCCAGATAAAAACAAAGAAATAAACATGAAAGGTATGTATTGGCCCTAAAGTTATGGTACACTGGGCAACTTATTGATTGATGTTGCTGGCCAGTGTTATTAACAGATCAATTTTGGGCAGTTTTCACTGATGGCAACATATTACCAGAGAAACTGAAATCAACAAGTATCTTTTCGATCAAAATGCTAGCTGATCATGTTGTTGCTTGGAAACGTTGCTTAAAAAGTTGACCCATGTGTCACCACCTTAAGTTTTCTCTTGGTCACTGTACAGCCTCTTAGGTTAGGCTCTGTAATAAATTCTGCCCCATTTAAAAAAGTGTAATTCTTCTGAGATCACTGTTGGGTCTGTCAAACACGCTTTATCCACTCTTGGTGGAACGGATGTGTTTGAGGATCAGGAAGCGGGTCATTATTTTTATATTTCCTGCATCCTTAGAAGTGGGTTTGGAACGTCTGCGTCTTGGATTTATACAGCCTTCAGATTTCATTTGTTCGACTACACGTAAGCAATTAAGTGCGGACAATGTCTTAACAGTTTTCGGTTCGACTGTGAGAAGTGAACAGAGCTGTAAAGTTCAGCAGGCTACCAAGGGTTTCGGTTACTAAGCTGTAACAGCACCCAGTAGAGAGGATACAGACCCCATTGTTGTTGTAGGGGTATACCTATTTTTAAATGCCAAATGGACTGCGTTTATATAGCACTTTTCCACTCAGCAGAGTACCCAAAGTGCCTTACAGTGCAATGCCTCACATTGACCCATTCACATTCTCACTCACACCGATGATAGAAGGCTGCCATGCAGGGCTCCAACCAGCACATCAGGAAAGCTGTGCGGAGTTCAGTTTCTTGCCCAAGGACATGCTGACCTAGTCAGGAGGAGTTTGAATCGGACCAGCGACCCTCCAGTTACCAGCTAACACGTATGCTGATTCATACGCGCGGTAACAACTTCTCTCTCTCTGTTTGTCTTTCTTTCTCTCTCGTTTTTTAGCCACCCTGGAGTACACCACTTTGGTTGGCCTTCTGACTCTTCAGGCCCGGCTCATGGCGCCTCTCTCAGCACATATTCTATGGTCCAGCCTTTATCCTCTCTCTTGTATCCTTCTCTCATGAGGTCTGGACTTTTCTCTTCATGCGGGAAGCAAAAAGATAATGTATTCTGGAACTGACTGACTGAAGTACTTTCTTACCACCACCCTCTTTAACGTACCACCTTAAAGTACACAATTGTTTTTGTTTTTGATTTTTTTTTTGTACAATGTTGTATTCCAAATTTTACTTTTGAAGTCGCAAAAACTGTTTTTTGTGCCATGTTTTATTTTTTACAAGTATTTGGATATAGTGTATCCTGAGCCAAGCCCCCACCCCACCCAACCCCATCCCATCCCACCCTTTCTCACTAGTGGTGTGTGTGTGTGTGCGCGTATGTACTTTGTGTGGAGCAAAAATTCAGTTATGAATATGCTCTCTCTTGTTCCTTCACAGTGCAGTTGCAGCCTCCTGGGTGTAATTGTTCGTCCTCAGAGTGACTTAATTCTGGAAAAAAAACGTGTTTAACGGTCTTATGTAAAAATTGCCAGAATGTGTAAAATGTTCTTTAATATATGTCTATATAATTTGTACAAATTTGCAGTGTCCTGTCAGCTCCTTGCTGTGCACGTGCCTAGTACAGTAAGCACACACAGTAGTTGGTAGCCATTGTTGTGACTTTTGAATGATGACCTTCATCTCTGATCATTCCATGCAGTTAATGAGATTGCCAACATCATCACTATGATCCCTCATCATCTGTTTAAACCCCATGACACTATGTTTTAATGTATTTGTTCAGCAAGCTCAGCATCACCACCACGGGAAGACTTTGTTGACCTGTGTTATGTTATGATATGAAATCTTTACTTACCCATGTCCTTAGTGTGGTCCTTTCTCCATCACAAATGGCGGTCCACAAAAAAGCACCATTTAAACCTTAAGGTCTCCAAAGCTTTTAGTGTCGCTACTTTTTTTTTTTTGTTATTGTTGGTTTTCCTCATTTGTTACTTTGCTACTTTTTCTCTCTCGATTGTGTGCTGTATCATAATAGACATGTCTCATCGGTTCGCAATGCGATTATTTAAACCATGTATCTGTATAATAAACAGAATGTTTTTCTGAAGTATGAAGAGTGGTTGGTGTATTTTTAAACTTGTGCCACAACCATCATCGGTCTGTGGGGGGAATACCAACTAATGTGTGCCACATTTTCACTTGTAGAAATTCTAATTAAGTCGGGAATAGAATGACTTTTACAAGAGCCAGCGAAATAATTTAGGAAATTCTTTGAGTCAGAAGCATGATGATAGGAGTGTCTAAGCGGTAAATGTAAAAAAAACATTACCTCCAGTGAGTCAGCCCCTTTGCCAGTGAACGACCACATTTCCTCCCCTGCAGCACTGAAGCTCTGTAAAACCGATGACCTAATGTGATGTTTCATGTGGGCTTCCAGACACTGTTCCATCAGACTTCAGTTGGGTCAGCTTGAAATCAAAAACACAAGCTCTGATTTCAGTCCAGATTTTAAGCAGAAGTCAGATGTTGCTAGGAGGACATGTTACAAAGAGGAAAACAAAAATGTCTTGCATATATAGTCTCTTCCTATTAAATTATGTGCCTTGTCGACATGCTTTGAAGCACCATGATTCATAATCAACAGAGAAGGCAACATTTTCATTCATTACAGTTGATATTCACCAGTGGTGGCCACAGACAAATTGATGGTCCCCAGCCAAGGCTAACAATCACTATTGCTATAACTGAAATTAAAACATTCTGTACAATGCACTTTGTCTGAAGTGAATTCAAAAATATATATGTGTAGACAATGTCATGGCCTGGTTTCCTCAAGCCTTCTCAATACACGATTTATCAGGTATACCTTAAGCTGTTTAAATGTTTCAAGGTGTTTCTTAATGCATTTGTTCTAACATTTTTTCAACATTTGTTATAGACTAAATTAAGATTTGCCTTGCACACTATATCTGAACTCACTTTTTTGGTTAAAATAAATATTTTAAAGCCAAAAAGTAATGGTTAGGTAATATGAGCACATAAAATAAGTTACAAAGTCACTTGTGCCAAGAGGTTTGGAAGTTCCTCATTGTAAGTGATATTGTTGGGGGGGCCTCTTATGAAATGGTTTGGGAGATGCATAGAAAAGTAAACAACTTCAGTAAGGTGTAACCAATACGTTTTAAGGCACCATACACAGCCCCTTACACAATTGTGCATGTAATTATGTAGTGATGCTCCTCTCTACTGGTGAAAAGGCAATACTACATATGCCATGTAAAGTATTACCATTCATTTTTATCTTGTGTATCTAAAATTGCTATGTGTAATGCCTTGTTAACATTTATGGTGAGCCTGTGGTTCATCTTGTTTAGTTTCAACATGTTTAGATACATTATTCTGAACTAAAAGTTTAAAGAAATATGTAAAAAGTATGCCAATTTGTTAGATACTAACTAGAGACTAATACTAGAGCGACCAGAAAACACATTTTTATCTCACAAGCGTGTTTGCAAATAGGCTTACAAACACTATAATTTGATAGTTGGCTATTTCATGCTGAGCTTGCCTTAATCATGTGGACTTTCAAATTTCATATGAAAATGTATGTAATTCATATCTCTAGCAACTGGAATCAACACATTTTCTTTAACTAGACCTGTATTTCTCGTAGTTCTGCAATGTGTTTGATGGGTGTCCTTTTAAAGTTTTGTAACAGCATAGTGTATCAAACACACTCTTCCCATCAGGCATGGCAGATTAAAAAAACATAAATTACACACATATGTGTGTAATTTTATATAATTAAGCCATTGTTAAGTTAGTAGGCTATAGGCTTAAATCTTTAAAACTAAATGTACCCTTAGACGAATATAGACACTATAAAGCAATTTATTTCAAAACGCGTCCTTTTTTTGACACTTACTGTCGTGTTGCGCTTGCCGTAGGAAACCTGTAGAAACCATCGACTGTAGAAACCAACATGGCGGCTTACTGAGGTGCCACGCTGCTACACACATAGGATCTAAACAAGAGCAAAGATATAAAATATTCTCTCGTAATTGAAAAGAAATCATCCGGAAACATGTCAGGCCGACATAACAATAAACTACCAACAAACTTACCACAACTGCAGAATCTTATCAAAAGAGATCCACATTCATACACAGAGGAGGTGAGTGTGTCGCTAGCTTTCTGAGCACTGTAGCCTGAAGTTTACGACCATAGTAAACATAGCTTGATATAAGTATTTGCATGTCATGGTAACGAAGGTATATTGTATGTTGTTAACGTAAACATACTGGTATTTGAAACATTGAAAGTAATGTCCATGACTGTCTGTTTAGTTCTTACAGCAGTATCGACACTACCAGTCAAATGTTCAGATCTTCAAACATCAGCCAGATAAACCAAACAAGGAGCTGGCGGAGCTGGTGATGTTTCTTGCTCAGGTAAGAAGTCCATATTGAACTTTATTATGTTGTTAAGTTTGCACTGCAGATCGCTACTATGATCAGTGTTGTTGCTTGACATTGACACGCCAAACCAAACATTGCTTCTCTTAGATTGGACACTGTTATCAGGAACAGTTGGCCAACTTTCCCCAAGAGTTGGCAGAGCTACTCTTAAATCATCACACAGTTTTGGAATCTGACCTGCGAATGGTATGTAATCAAAATGTCCACAATCTTTAGTGGGATGATCTCCGTGTGCTATTGGTTATGCACACTAGTGTACTGTTTGCAGACGTTTTGAGTAATAATTCTGTTGGCAGCTGTGTTTTAGTTCTTCACTTGTGTGTTATGTGGTGAACAATAGAAAATCAATATTTGTGTGTCATTTAATTAGAATGGTTTGGTTTGTTTGATTTCAGACCTTCTGCAAGGCCTTGATCTTACTCAGAAACAAGGACTTGATCAATCCCACAAGCCTTCTGGAACTGTTCTTTGAGCTGCTGCGCTGTCATGATAAACTTCTCAGAAAGGTTGGCATGAAATACCAAAAGGGTGTTTGTGAACCAATAAATATAGGATAAGTTTTACTTGGACAAAACATGAAGGAATTTAGTTCATACAGTCTTTGGTTCATACCACCTACATTGTGTGTAACCTCCAGAAATTAATGCTTTTAACATAGTTTTTTGTAACACTAAATGAAAAATTAATTATCTTAGGAAATTATTCCATTCTAGTCACAGCCTTTTTGTGGAAAAAGCATGGTACCTGTGCAGAGTTTCACCTGCTGTATGCCTGGTTTACTGTTTGTTTCTTCAGACATTGTACACTCACATTGTGACCGATATCAAGAACATCAATGGCAAGCATAAGAACAACAAATTAAACACAGTAAGTGTAACAAAGACTATTCGCCTGTAATTTCAATGCTACACGATTTCCTTCTGTGATCTGATTTGCATTTATCTCTCCACTCAGACTCTGCAGAACTTCATGTACACTATGCTAAGAGATAGTAACCCTACAGCAGCGAAAATCTCCCTGGATGTGATGGTGGAGCTCTACAAAAGAAATATATGGTGTGTGTATGTGTGTGTGGTCTTTTGCAATCTTCAGCCATTGTTTAGTCTTAAGAATGTACGTAAAAAAAATTGAAATACAGATTTGCTTAAATGTATGCATTATTTGTCTTCACTTCAGGAATGATGCAAAAACTGTTAATGTCATAACAACAGCCTGTTTCTCCAAAGTCACAAAGGTAGGCAATGAGTAAATTTTGTAGCCTTGTCATTTTTGTCGTTTTGTTTCATTGTGTTGCAATTAATTATTTGACTGATTTATTTTATTCTTTCCATCAGATCTTGGTTGCAGGAATGAAGTTCTTTTTGGGTAAAGATGAAGATGAGAAGAAAGACAGCGACTCTGAATCAGAGGTACCAGGAAGCAGACCATTAGGCAGTTGTGTCAGAAAGAAAAAAACCCGGCCACATATTTGGTAGAACCATTTTATAAATCAACTGATCCTAATGAGAACAAGAATCATCAGACATGTGCACAGATGTGGTGGAAATACATGGCAGGGTTTTTACTCTCTGAAGCTGGGATTGACACCTCTGACCATTAATGAATCGAAAGCTGCATTGCTTGCCCTGCATTGTCTTATTTCAGTTTTTTTTTTTTTTTTTAGAACGAGGGACCAACATCAAGAGATCTCATGGTTCGGTACAACACAGGAAAGAAGACTTCAAAAAACAAGAAAAAAATGGAGAAAGCCATGAAAGTTCTCAAGGTACATGGAAGATCATTGTTTTATGTTTAATGTCTGTCAACAATGAAGTAAACATGAACGTGAATTTAACATATACCTAGTTTGAGAACTTGTGATGGATTTTGTGGTGTGTTTTGTTGTCTAATGTGTTGTCTATTTTGTAACTGTTGTCTGTTTTCTTCCATTTAACAGAAACATAAAAAGAAAAAGCAAGCAGAAGTCTTTAATTTCTCTGCTATCCACCTCATCCATGATTCTCAAGGTGATAAACTTTCCTTATCATGAAATGAAGTAATTTTTTATCTGTTTAAAAAATACTTAATATCTGTTTGTCGTTATTTCTACCTTCTACCTCTCAGATTTTTCAGAAAAACTCTTCAAGCAGCTGGAGACCTCCAATGAACGCTTTGAGGTGAAGATTATGATGATGGAACTGATATCCAGGCTAGTGGGAATCCACGAGGTAAGCAAACAAAGATCTGGGGTCTAATATACTAAGACTGCATACATACAAAAAAACATTGCGTGAGTAATCTTCACACTCATGGTCAGTTGTACTGAAACTGAGAATGTATTTTTTCTCATGCCAGTTTCTGTAGTACATGAGGGACCTGGACTTTGTATCTGTAGTGGATTGTGTGATGTGGTTGGCTGAAGTAAGTAATAAGTTGCTACCAGGCAATTGAACAAGACTGGAAATTAAAGGTCACAAATAATGATATGGTTTGCGTATGGAGTTTGGAATGGTGTTATTTCTATGACCATGGGAGTTGGGGGTTACTGATGATTCATTCAGCTGCAATTTGTAGATCTGCAGCTACATGGCAAGAGAGCAAGTGCATATACGCTATTAAAAGGAATTATTACAAGGGATTGTGAACTGAACGTGTCTGCATTTGCGGCCACAATGTTTTTACTGTATCCAGTATCTAGTAGTATGACAGGTTCTCTCTTTCTCCACAGCTTCTCCTCCTCAATTATTATCCGTTTCTCCAGCGTTTTCTCCAGCCACACCAGAGAGGTAGGTCGTTTAAGCACTCTTGAGATCAACACCCACCAGTTACTCCACAAAACCAAGTAGACAAAACCACAGCTTTATCTATCAGTTCCTTTGTATTAACATGGCTGTTTTGTTCTGTTCCCTTTATATAGAGGTGACAAAGATCTTGTTGTGTGCAGCACAGTCATCTCACCAACTGGTGCCTCCTGAGGTAAGTGAATGCCGTATAGACATTTAATATCACTTCACTTCCAGAGCACAGCTCAGAAGACATTAGACTTGAATGTGTTAAATTCTTTAAAGTGAATGATTAATTAACGTCTTAAATGAATACTTATTCACTTATTTGCTCTCCTATTCAGATCATGGAATCGGTGGTAATGACCATTGCCAACAACTTTGTCACAGACCGGAATTCAGGCGAAGTCATGACAGTGGGGTGGGTTACTTGTTTATGAATTCACATGATTACATTTTGTTTTCTGGTACAGATTACTGATGATTTATTAGTTTTAGTTGTTAATGTTTTTGTTACGGGGCAAGCCGCGGTTCAGCTTTGATAATCCAAAAGTACGTCTAGGGGAATACTACCATACCACAACTGCCTCGTAATCTTAAATTTTAGAAAGGTGAAACTAATACTAGCCCTACGTGATGTATGCAACGTGAAGGTATGCCTGACGTGTGTGAGTGCGTGAAGGTGTATCAGCTGCGCAGAGTTCCAGCAAGAGGTCACCTACCTGGCTCCACTGTAGCTCCTCTACGACCACCGCAAGCGGCATTCACAGCCTTCCCAGTTCAGTCGTGGTTGGTAATCCAACCGAAAGATAAAATATAAAAATACCATGCACTCGGCAGGCCGATGTAACGAACACGAGAGAGGGAGAGAAAAACCAACACCGTTCCCAGCACCACACTCACCGTCCAACTCGCTCAGAGAGGGGGAGGGCAGGTGAACAATATCAGTTAATTAGCAGGCAGGTGAACGATAACAATTAGCAGGCAGGTGACATCAATGAAGCTCTGCATGGTAGTCAGTGCTTTCCCTACCATGTGACCTCACCTGTCCTAACAGTTTTGCAAATTTAGATTTTTCAAAAGAGAAGTGATCAAGAAAAAAAAATTAGAATAAAATGGTATGTAAAGCAGTATGTGAAGACACTCATGTATGCATGCCCACACGAGTGTATGTTAAGTTCTTTGTTTTTATTGATTTTGTTTTATTTTTATTTATTTTTTTGACAGAATTAACGCTATCAAGGAGGTAGTGGCTCGCTGTCCTCTGGCCATGAATGAGGACCTGCTGCAAGATCTGACTCAGTACAAATCACACAAAGACAAGAGTATGCTAATCTATTTCACTGTTACCTAGATGCTACATGAAGTCAGCTAAAGATTGTTTTTATCTCTTATTTACTTGCAATTTGTATTGGTCTCCGCCCCCCCCGCCCCATCTTTCTAGATGTGTTGATGTCAGCTAGAGGATTGATTCAACTCTTCAGAAGTCTGAACCCACACATGCTTCACAGGAAAGACCGGGTGAGAAATTTCATCATGGGAAACAATTTTTCTTTCATAACCATATACTGGATTCCAGGTCATGAGGTGCCACTTTTAGCTAGCACTAGACCTATGTCTGGTTCCTTTTCAGACAACACACAAAAACCTGCCAAACATTTGATCCAACAATGTTATAAGCCAGCTGATATTGATGAGCACAAAAACATTAGACAAGTACATGAGCACAGGCAGAAAGAATGCATGGCAGTGTTTTTACATTCTGAAGCTGGGACCTTCACTACTGTACCTAAGTTTGTCAGCTCAGAAAATACTGCCTCTTCCTGATTTTGTACATTTTGAACAGTCTGTTGGTTTAGCTTACAATCTGCTGTCCACTGTGCCAGTTTCCTGCTGTTAATAGTTATATTCTGACCATGACAGTTCTGTTTGTTGTCTGTTGTGTTCAGGGTAAACCCACAGAATCATCCACGGAGGCGAAGATCCAGAGTTATGGGGAACTGGGGGCGAAGGACCATGTTCCTGGTGCAGAGGTTCTGGAGGTAGAGAAAGAGAAGGAGGAAGATGATGATGAGGAAGGTATGAATCTCTTTTTTGCTGGTCATAATACACACAACTGGGGAAGGGTGCTGTTGGATAAGGTTGTCCATACCATAATTCCAGTGACCAGGGTTCAAATCTGACCTCATGTCCCATTTTTATGCTGTCTCTCCCACTCATTTTCTGTTGGTCGCTTTACTGTCTTATAAAATTAAAGACGAATATATAACTTTGAAAATGCACAAAGCTGTCTAGGAAAACATAGCCTTTTAGCCACTATGTCTGTGAAATTAATTACCTTTGTGTCTTTTAAAGGCTGGGAAAGCGCCAGTGTGAGTGATGAGGATGACGACGATGGAGAATGGGTGGATGTCCATCACTCATCAGATGAAGGAGAAGCTGAAATGGTGAGCTTGTCACAGGATGCTTACACCGGTCAGTGTGTGTGTGTGTGTGTCCATTTCCTTTTTTTTCACTCATGTATGTTTTGGATCAGGCGGAAAAGCTCCAGAACATTCCACCAGAGGAAAGGAAGGCCAAAGCAGCTGCAGTCAGCACCAGCCGCCTCCTCACACAGGAAGACTTCAAGAAGATTCGTCTGGCACAGATGGCCAAGGACCTCAATGCTGCTCCCTCCAAAGGCCAGAAGAGGAAGAATGTGGAGATCGATGACAGCGACGAAGAGGCCAGGTAAGGTTGCCCTCGAAGATCTTTGAATTGTGCATGTTTTAATGCATACTTGTCAGTATCACTTCTCTTTCATTGAAAAACGTCGTTTAGTATGAATCCTTAATTCAGTGTACTGTAGGAAAATTTGATATGATATGATCTGTCTGTCCTCTCTTTCTAGTGGGGAGTTGCTGTCATTAAGAGCCATTGAACGCCTGCATAAGAAACCAAAATCGGACAAGGAAACACGACTAGCTACTGCAATGGTCAGTGTGCATATATAGCAGTACAGGCTATTTCAATATTCATTTATGTATTCATTCACTTTTGGGATGCATGAAATCAGGATTTTTATGACCGTAAAAAATACTTACTTCAGAAACGTACTTGAGGCACATGTGTCTCCTGTGTGTATGTGTGTGCTGTGTTCCCCTACACCTCTGTTAGCTTATTATGCCCTCCTATTTAAGTTGCTTTGGATAAAAGCACCTGCTAAGTATAATGTAATGTAATATTTCTACACTGTGTAAGTACTACTGGACAAAGTGGCATTACTTTGTTCAGGAAGATTAGTGAGGACAATGACTTGAATTGCAATGAGATGTTTCTAGGCATGTGAAAGAGGTCCTTTCTGGAATGCATTTACTGTTGCCTCTTTTTTTCTTTCCTTTTTTTTAAACTTTGTGTAGCATTAACTATAGCTATTATGTAAGCATGCTTATGAAATGTGAAAAACTGGGAAAGCATACAAAGTTTTCTTTCTGAGTGTAAAGGTTTCCTTTCTAAGGTATAAAGTTGCCTTTGAAATGATAAAATGAAAATGAAATGAGGCATACTGTCTGATCTTCCTTACAGGCTGGTCGAACGGACAGAAAAGAGTATGTTAAGAAGAAAAGCAAACTGAATCCGTTTGCCAGTACAAGTAACAAACAGAAGAAGAGGAATAAGAACTTCATGATGATGAGGCACAGTCAGAACGTTCGAACCAAGGGCAAACGCTCCTTCAGAGACAAACAGGTGAGAAATGACCATTGCCAGTTCTGTTTTCATTAGACTTAACAATGTAGTGTGGGTTGCTGCAGCGAAAGAAAAGTTGCAGTGCAGGAGACAAAAGCCCCATTAATAGAAGCTGTGCTCTATCTGTCTCTGTATTTGTGTCTCTGTACCTGTCTAGATCTATCTCTCTCTCTCTCTCTCTCTCTCTCCATTTAGTGTTTTATTGTAAAATGACAGGAATCCATGGCATACTACAAGTTAATCTACTCTTTTATTTCTCTCCAGATTGCCCTGAGAGACGCACTGCTGAAGAAACGAAAATTCAAGTAGTTGGCAGCATGTCAGCAAGCTGTCTACTGCAGTGCATGAAGTTGAATGGCCTGTCCTCATTTACACAATCTCTTCTGCTTGTTTCAACATTGATTATTATCTGTACAGATGCGACACCTACTGTCATTAAAACCATTTTATTATCCTTGATGTTTGTTATTTATTTGCAGTTTTTTAAAAATATTCTATTCATACTTTACATAATGTTCCCGATTGAAATGTTTATTCACATACACCAACAGTGTCATGTATTTTTAATATAGTCTAAAATGTCCATTGTTTTAACAAAATTCTCTAGAACAGTGGGTTATATGTGACGTAGAAAATGCATCGCATATTGTGGTGCGACACATAGACATATAAACATTTTAACATGTATGTCTATGGTGCGACCTCCCGGTTAGTCATTGCCATCAGTTTTATCCACGCTTGTTGAAATGACACAACGAGATGTTCAAGTACGTTTTTACTTGTAGGCCTATATGAAAACATTTAGGTTCTAGGTAGCTGAATGGTAAATGCAAATATAATCATCTGTAGCAATATACATCACCTAGTCTGGTAAGCTATTTTCGAACGTGTTCTGTAAAATATGACCTGTTAGATGTTTTTACGCAGGAAACTTACAGGTATAACGCGGGTTCAGCCCTTTTGAGGCGGCAGTATAGATATGACTCATCGTTCAATCCAAACAATTACAAGTAAGTTGCAAAACACTGAATATATTGTTTGCGACAATAATTGTTAATATTCTTCCTTGGAGAACAACAGTCTGCTACCTGAAGGTATTTCTATATTTTGCATTCCTTAGGAGAAAGCTGTATGACAACGTACAGTTCACTAGTCTATTCCTAAACGAGACGAGGGAATTCCAGTCTTCCACGCCTTTCGCGTATGAATTGATTTCGTTTAACATCGAAAGACTCCGACATGTGGAGACTAGATGCACACCAAGCCTCCCAATCAGGTTAGAGGACGTGTTTAACTGACAGATTTGGTTGTTGATTTTCTTGACTGACATTGAAATTGTAAGAACATACAACGTAGGTCTATTTATATCTTATGTAGAGGTTTGCTCTGAGTTGATTATTTAACCATGCACGAATACAAGAATAGATAATTATTTTATCATTTATGTTGCCTTATGTTGTGAGTAAATTTTTATATCAAAGTATTAAGATGAAGTGAACAAGGAGGACACTAAGGAGACATTAAAACTATCACATGCCAACTGAAGAAACATGTCTTGAAAAGTCTCTTAAAGCCCTGATAACTAAACCAGATTTTCCCCTGCTAAATTCCTCATAGTTTCTCATCCAAATTTCTCAGCCACAGCTGTTTTTATTACAACGAACGGTTTACGATGCCTTTGCTTCGTGTGGGACCTCTGCTACTCTGCCGTTTGATACCCTCCTTCTAACCAACTTGTATTTTAAAGCTTCTGTTTGCCATTGCGTGTAGGCTACTGTGTGAGAGCTCTCTCTCACAATGTATCTTACATGGCCCAGGTTAGTGAGAACACTGACCAGTATATTCTAAAAGGAGCCAATTTGTGTTTCTTCACAGGGCCTAAAACCTTTTAACGGAGCCCCTGCTATTAAGTGACAAACTTTCCCACAAAACCCTAAAAGGTCTTGTAATTGAAGAAGTGAGTGAGTGTCTTGGTCTGTGTCTGTCTGTTTAACTTTCTAGTGAAGTCAGACGTGGGAATTCGGCATGTAATGATGGCACACCACAGAAACCTGGGCTAAGCATCTGTGTGCCAAAACTGAGGGACAGACTTGGCTTCTGTCGTTTCCCTGGACACCAGCAATCGAGAAAAGCTGGTTTACAACCAGGAGATGTGTAAGGTCTCCACTCTGCCATAACTCTCACAATAAAATGTCTTTAAATAAAATGGAAGACATTTTTTATGTCAGATAATTACAGCAACACACATGCACTCAAGTTTTCAAAAAGATGTCACCCAAACGAAGTAGGTGAACATAATCACTACAAATTTACAAATGGAAAATTAAAACTTAAAAACAAAGCACTTCAGACTGTAGTTGGACACCCATAACTAAATACAATACTAAAAGTCATAAGACTGCACACATAGGTTACTTTGTACAGGATTCCCAGACTAAGGGAACTTAAAGTTTTCTGTCCTCTGAATAGTTTCTCTGGGCTGATGGTGAAAACCTTGCTCATAATTTATTTTTCGTAATGAAGTGTTTATTGAATTTTGAACAAAGGAAAACATACGCCACACCATGAAATACAGTCGATTTCCCTTAACCCCCACACACCCACTCACCAACCCATTGTCATACCAACACATTGAGTTCAACTTGTTAAATGACAGGTGTCAGCTGATACACTTCACAGTGTTTGAAAAGAAAAAGAGAAACATAAATTTATCAATATATTGATAGAGTAACTCTTTGATCATTGCTATTCCGCATAACCAATTATTAACAGTCAAGGTCTTTGCATTGTTTATTATAAGGACAGTTCCAAATACAAAATATCTTTATCAATGCTTGGGGTGGAAGCCATCTCTGAACTACCAATTTCTTGCCTGCCAACCACAGATGTTTTCTCTCAAATAGGAAACCTTGGGTCATCAAGCGAAAACTTGCTTATAATTCCAGTTAGGATAAAACCACTGTCGAGCTGCAGTGACGATTGTGTCAAGTATAGTGACTCAAATGGGAGCAGAAATCTCTTCCTGTCATCATCAACTTTGTTTGTGGAGATTGATTGTGTCTGAGTTCAGGGAACCTTATGACAGTGACTACACTAATTATCTTAGTCATCCTATTCTTCCTATCTATCACATGTCCACTTTCTTACCGATTATTGCCTTTAATAGTTCAGAAAGCTGGTCTGGTCATATTTTAGAATGTTGTCAGAGATGAGGACAATTATCACCTTCACTGCATTAGGCCGTGGTAAGGTTGAGGTGTAGAGGTAGGATAACACTGGTTTTTATTTAATATAGGTTTTTATTTAGTTTAGTTAATTTATTTATTTACTGCTACAGTGCTTGTTGGTAAGGATTGATTGTCAGATCCCTGTAAAGAGTTAACACATGCTTAATTTAGGTTGTCGTCTTAAAAACTTGCCTCAGATTTCCACTGTAATCCTCTTGGTTATTCAGATAGTTTACTTAGAAAAGTAGCAGGAAAGGGAGGAGATTAGATTAGGGGGTTGTATGGGCAGGTTTATATCTAGACGAAGCAGCTGAGTAGTTAGCGTTTGTTCAGTGTCTCTCTGACCTTCCTCTCTAGCCTACATTATGTCAAATAGCAGTGGTGTAGAAGTGGACCATGCATTTAATACAACTTCAGATGGCCTGGGCATCACTCTTCACCAATCATTGAACATAATCCTCACCTTCCTCTTGGCCCTGGTAGTGTTTTCCCTGGGATGCACAGTGGAGTTCTGTATGGTGAAGGCCCACATGCGACGACCATGGGGCATCCTGGTTGGGATCCTTTGTCAGTTTGGCATCATGCCGCTCACCGCGTTCCTATTGGCTCTGGCGTTTGCTGTCAAACCGGTGCAGGCTGTGGCCATTCTCATCATGGGCTGTTGCCCTGGTGGCACCATATCAAACATCATCACCTACTGGATCGATGGAGACATGGACCTCAGGTTTGTGTGAGCCTTTGTGTATTTTCTCACAGCAGGTGTGTGGTATGTTTTCAATGTTTGTTTAAAAAATGTGGGGCAACAAAAATATACTTCACGACAGATCAATCATAGATTCTGTTGTAAATGGCTTGGGAAGAGTTTAATGTGAGTAGTAATGTCAGAAGTTAAACCTTCGACACACAGACTTACTTAATCTTACCATTGCACCAGTGATTCAAAAAACTGTGTAACATTCCTCAAGGGAGATCTGTTGAACTGTTGAACCCTGTACTGATGAGAAACAAGTAAGCTACTCAGCTGAACTATAAATTGAATGCCTTTATTGGATTATGGTAGCCAAACATCAATTGGTTCCAGTTTAACTCAACAATACAAATGGTTTGGATCAATTTGGCAGAGTTTAGGGAGCATTAATTTCTACTGAAATTCTCCCAATCCCAACAACTAAACCACTTGATTGATTGATCAATCAACTAGTATCTATCCATCCAGTATGTCATTCAAACTTGTAAGTTTTGTCCCTTTGTCCTCATAAAGCATTACTATGACGAGTGTCTCCACGGTGTTAGCGATGGGAATGATGCCATTGTGCCTCCTTGTCTACTCGCGCACCTGGGTGGAGACTGGAATTATCAGAATTCCCTACACCAAAATAGGTGAGTAGTTCATTTAAGATGCCTTCTTGAGTGGGTATGGCTTCAGAGGACTAATATGTAATTTGGCTTGATAGTGATTAAAACCATTGATGCTATAATAACTAATAATACTATAATAAAGCAGACTAAATATAATGTGCCGATTAATATAAAAATCCATTTGTTGTCAGGTATTACTTTGGTTTGTCTAATTGTTCCTGTGGCCACTGGTGTGTTTGTGAATTACAAATGGCCAAAGGCAGCAAAAATCATTTTGAGGGTAAAGTTTTCTTTGTATCATACATTTATGTATAGCTATTAATACAGTATTACAATATAGCAAGGCTTGAAACAGTAAAAACCCTGCCACGTATTTGACCAACTTCTTTTTGAACCAGCTGAAGATGATTAGCACAAAAATCATTAGACGGGTAGATCAGATAATTAGTGAAATCACCTGTGTTCACTGCACAGACAGAAGCAGTACATGGCAGGATTTTCTACTGTCTGAAGCTGGGCTCTTAACCTCTGACAATACACACACACACACACACACACACACACACACACACACACACACACACACACACACACATATATATATAAGTAATAGTGTGCCATATATGTGTGCCACACACACACACACACACACACACACACACACATATATATATGTGTCATATATATGTGCCATATATATATATATATAGCCAGAGGTGTGTGTATACCCGTAAAGCACACTTACAAGAATTACAAGAATGCCTTGCATAAACAAACCACTCCTGTCTTTGTTGGTTTTGTACAGGTAGGCTCAATAGTAGGCTGTGTGCTGTTGATAATTGTGGGCATCGCAAGTGGTCTGCTGTACCGTGGCTCTTGGAACACAGATCCAGCTGTTGTAATTGTTGGGGTTATTTTCCCCCTGATTGGCTACACAATGGGTTTTGTCATTTCTGTTTTGCTGGGGCAGTCATGGCAGAGGTGAGGCAAAATCATTCTGTTAAGTCCTGTGTGTGTGTGTTTAAAATCTTTTGTATGCTTTTCTTGGTCCTGGCTGATAAAAGTTTAGAGTTTAGTGATAGTGTGCAAACAACTGCAAACCGTTTTTGTCTGTTACTCTTCCTCTGCTGTATAATGCTCAAAATAGCCATTGAGATAGCAACCGCAAGTTGAATGCAGAGGTGGTTAATCTTATCAGCAAACTCAGCAAAGACATTTCACTGATACTAGGTATTTGGAACTTGGGGTACGGCGTGCACATCCACAAAGGCAGTAATCCAGGTGCTAGACAATAGCAGTACGTGTGTCAAGGAGTGGTCTGCACACTGGGCATGAGCTCCATAAAAACAATACTTTATTTCATTTAATAAAAGGCAACGTTTCGATCCACCAGTGGGATCTTGCCACTGATACTAGGTATGCCGTTGAGTAGTAATATTACATACAGGTTATCCACACCAAAGTAAGATGTTAATATTTATTTGGGAGCACCAAATTATTATGAGAATGGCCGTTATACTACCTGCTATCATGATCTAATAGTATTAGAGTAGGGCCGATTCATACAACAGTAGCCAAGATTACAAGTTTTAACAATCTAGGCCAGAAAGAAACAGAATTAGTTTGGTAAAGTCTACCCTGACCTGCATAACTTGTTATGGGATATTTTTTGTCAAATAGCCCTGCTTCATGAGTGGCAGTTTTTTTGACCTTTGACCTTTTACTGAGCCTGGCATTCTGCTGTTCTGTTGTGGTAACAGGTGCCGGACGATCGCCATGGAGACTGGAGCACAGAATGTTCAGATCTGCACAACGGTTCTCCAGCTCTCCTTCAGTCCTGGGGAGCTGGTGCACATGTTCACCTTCCCTCTTATCTACGGCTCCTGTCAGCTCGGGTTCGGCCTTCTTCTCATAGCAGGTGGGGACTGCATCTGTACAGCTGTCAATAATGGGCAACCTGGCTTCAGAAGCTACACTCCAGTACCATGTTTGTTTCAGCCACTAGATCAGGCGATTCTAATTAGCACGACTGTTTAGCCAGGTAGAGGAGATTATTAAATAATTGAAATCACCTGTACTAATCGCAAAGGTTAAAATAGGTGATTGGGAATTGTTGCGAGTATTCTAAATTGTGAGTCTTAGTCGAATCTTTTCCCTTGAAGAATGTCACCAAGTCTAAATTATCATTTCACAAATACATGGTTTATTCTAATACATATAAAACATTACATTACAGAGCTCTGGGTCCTGATAACAGTGTCTCAGGCGAGAACAAAGTCGGACTGGCTGTCTTTCCCTGACCCAGTAGTTTTATAGTTCAACACATTTCACATGTCAGACTGTTATTTTTCCCAGGTCCTTCTCTCAGCCCTTTAGTGATCAAGGTCACAGGTATCCTCCCTTTCGACTTTGTCTGTGATAAGTTGTTATCTGCAAAACACACATTCCTTCTTCATTTTCACTGTAACATCTTTAGTCCAAATAGTTCTGTGGTTAGTTGAGCAACACTACCGTCATTCTACTGTTAGTGGAGAATGCTCCTGATCCAGTTAATAAGTGCAGTTCATTATCATTCAAGCATTTGCACATTTGTCATGTAATGATAAAATAATATGGAAATTTACATATAGCAGTGGGGAA
The DNA here is from genome assembly GCA_030347295.1 of Setipinna tenuifilis. Lineage (NCBI taxonomy): Eukaryota > Metazoa > Chordata > Actinopteri > Clupeiformes > Engraulidae > Setipinna > Setipinna tenuifilis. Next base: position 25,524,203 of record CM059273.1, read on the forward strand.
TGTATTTTCAGCAAAGCAGTACGGGTTAAAACATGTCTCTGTGTAATTACATTTATTAACAATAAATTCAAAGGTTAAAACCTGAAAACAAGACATGAGATTAGCATGTTACAACATTATATATTTTTCAAAATATGTTGAGAACTAGATTGTAGCTTCTGAAGCCATGCTGACCATCAGGGGCGAATCTAGACCATTTTTAGGGGTGCCAAGGCACCCCCGTGAAACTGCTCAGCACCCCCTGGCTCAGTGCAAAATGAATAATATATTATATATAATAATAGTGTTGTGTGATAAGCACTGGGGCCGGGCACCCCTAAAGACCAGATGCTAAAATCGCCCCTGCTGACCATGCTGCCGATTTCCATAGTGTATGAAGCATATCGTAGCCCTTCCATCAGTAGTATCAGGTATTGTGTGATGATTGTAATTTGCCCCACGGTGTGGTGCACAGAACTAATGAAGGCTTTTGATAATATGTTCATGTTTACATAGCAAATGCAGAATGCAGCCATGCAGAAGATTAAACAGCAACACACAGTGCCTCAATGCAGGACACTGCTAATTAGCTGAGCCTTTTTATTTATATATTTAGGGAATTTAGTGGATTATAAGACAAAGATACTTTGTCCTTATCCAAGTCAAGAAGCAGAATCACCTCAAATACAGAAAATATATACGCGTAGAATATGTAAAATGAATTAAATAAAGTTATGAAAGAAAGCATCAGGCTTTAGCCCTTACTAAGCACAAGGCATATGGAATTTGTTGTGGTTTACTCATTACAAAAACACTAATGTCAAAAACCCTGAAAGACCCAGGTTTTGCAGTGCACCCAAATATTTGGATTCTATTCAAAATTCTACTTGTGCTGTGTATCATTCCAAGTCTGATAAGTCTTATCTTGAATGTGGTGAAGATCATCTTTCTGTTTTGTCAGTTTATCAGATATACAAACGAATTTCCAGACGTAGGTCAGCCAAGTTCGTCTTCTCTGACCCGCCCCTGCAGAGCTGCCCAAGTGTCAACGGTGGACAAGGGGAGGTCAACACGGGGTTTGAGCATGATGTGGTTGCACAGTCCTCAGCCAGTCAAGAGATTTAGAGAAGCCTGTTGACTGTTACAGTTATACTCTATTGCCTTTACATTATGTACTGGGACAATAGAAAGCACTTTTACAGTAATTTGTTAGTTTGACATGGTGTAGTCTGTAATTTCTCCTTGTAAATATGGTTTAATTTGATGAACTGAACAGGGCCTTTTGGTATGACACCCTGTATTTTTTTTTACATATCTGCTTTTGCAGCTAACAATGTGTACTATTAACTCTAATGAAAAGTGAAATGACATATGATGATCTATCTATATATAAATACATTAAACATTTTATACATTAAAAGACTAATGAGAACCAAGTTATAAAAAACTAATGAGAACCAAATAGAAAGTGTAAGTCATGAAGGTCCCCAATGAGACGTAAAAGTACACTTCCTTAAATGTGCAGGTGATTGAAGTGAAAGTATAAAAAGGGCACAGAGTACTTCATTTTCATTTTTATTATTTTAGATTTTCATACATTTTATTTCTTGTATGAATGAGGTTGTGTTCAGATATATATGACTATTTCTTTGTACAATTTTGTCATGTCGTTTATTGTCAGGAAATCGATGAGCAGAAGTGTCTACCAGAACTGATACATAATATGAACAATACTTATATCTGTTAAATACACAACCTAACGCCATAAGTATTCTAATTAAGTGCAGTTACTTAGCCCAAGCCACTATTGTTACGTAACATAGTCAATTATTTTTTATATTTTTTATATATTTTTAAGTATAAGCACTTGAGAAGTTGGAGGTTGAGAAGCATTTATAAACTCTGAAAAAGATGTGTATGAAATCACAAAATCATAGTAAAGTTGGAGGTTGAGAAGCATTTATAAAATCTTAAAAAGATGTGTGAAATTTATGATCACAAAATCATAGTAAAGTATTTGTACTGTAAGTACAAGTATTGTAAGCTTTTGTACAATGTATTTGAAGAAACTGTGATTTAAAACAGTCAGAAGATTCAGCATTATGCATGTGTTTAATTCAAAACAATATTGTTATTTTTCCTTTTGTGGCCATTCTTTTTACAAGCAGTTTGATTTAAAGAGGTACATCTCATGTTATGTCAGGTCAATCTTGTAAAGCTTTATGTCATGTGCTATGTTCTTAAGGGGAAATGTTGTTGCCTCAGAAGCAGAAGTGTCATGTCACCTATTAAAATTCAACCATGAGCTTCCACTGTTTTTTTTCTCCTGGGGAGTTCAGTAAGGGTAAGGTGCAATGTTGTCTCTGCTCTGTGCTGAGGAAGTGGTTTTGTGCATGTGCACATATCCTGAGGTTTCCGTGGTGACTTAGCAGTGGCGTGTAGTCAGAGGTAATGGCGGGCCAGCGGTCTCTTGTCCAATATTGTGCACTGGCCATCCTGATTCAGGTAGCTGCTGCCCAGGTCTATGACACCAGCCTGAACCTCAGTAAGTACGACATTCTCCTCCTTATTATCCTTTTAACCTTATTCACTCTTAGTGTTTAGTGTTAATTCAGTGTTTATTTAGATCCCAAATCAGTTCATGTATCGAGGTGGAAATAGGGTTTAGTTTAGTTAGTTTAGGTTTAGTTAGCATTTTTAGAATGAAAGTCAGGCCATGCTGGAATGCTGTCTACTACTGTGTGTATCTCATGCTCTTTTATAAGTCACAGACATATGATGGAGAATGGTGTTCAACGATGTTATGTATGGCAATTAGTCAGATCAATTGTAGACTTTTGCACAATATCATGAATAAAAAGAGTGGGGCCAGGGTTTTCAATATTTAACCACGAAAAATGCTCCATCTAAAGTCCTCATCATCTCTCATGTGACATTTTAGTGCTAAATGAAGGCATTATAGCTTTACAACTCTGTCCTTACAAGGGTGACAATAACACCGCCTCGTCTCTGCTTTTTATTTGACCTGGACCTCATGACACAACCAATACTGATGCAAGCATGAAGCTGTAAGCACACAAATAATAGTTGTGAGAGAAAGTGACATGATGGACCCATGTCACAGCAGCTAATTTTTTAGGAAGGGGAAAGACAAACATTTTAAAATTACATCTATTAAGGTTCTGATTTGTTTGGTTTGGTTCAACTGGCCAAATGTACAGAGGCTTTGTTAATTTCATTAATGTCTATTAGCATTATTGTTATTATTAGTATTTATGTCCTTTATTATATGTCGCTTGGATAAAAGCATCTGCTAAGCAAATGTAATGTAATTAGTAACACCTGTGCTTGCCTTGCTATTTCCTCTTATATGGCTGCTGTGGCATGGGGGTCTGCGCTGTGTGTTTGTGTGTCCTGTTGTGTGTGCTCTCTGTAAGATGATGAGTGGCAGGGGCATGTTGTCCTCAGGGGCTTCCAAGGCGTCGAGTCAAACACATCACAGCCGCTGCCAAACAGCACCGACACACAGCAGTACATCTATGGCTTCCTGTCGCTGGGCATGTCCATCATCTGCTTCGGGAGCTCCCTCGTTCCCATCAAAAACACAGAGACAGGAGATGGTGAGGGCTCTGTGCCTCTACAGTAAATAACTTGGTTCAAGCAAGATGTCACTTTGCTGTTATATGTAATTATTAAAGGTGCTATGAGTAGGACTGTGGCTGCAACTGCTACTGCAAATCAAATTCAAAATATTAATAAAAATGGTCCCCCTTTTACAGGCATTTTTGGAAAATCAAAACAACAGAATTTGCGGGCTGTAAATGCAAATATTCTGACTTTACTGTAATTTACCATGTTTCCTAAGTCACTGGTGACCTGTCATGACCACTTTGTGATTAATTGCTGTATCTTTAGCACCTTAAGGTGAGATAACTTTCAGCCATTTCTGTTGTCTACTATATACAAACAACATCATGGTGGCCATCAGATTTCAATGTTGTTTTTAAGCTAACTGTTCTATAATTCCCTCTGTGGGTGTGATAGGCTTGTTCTTCCAGTGAATATCCTGCTCTGCCATGTGGCTGGAGTCTTAATGATCAGGACCATTTTAGGATTAATCACTATAGCTTTCTTACATATACCACCTTTAAGTGAAATAACTTGCTGTCCTTTTTTTCTTGTGTTCTACACACCAACAATATCATGACCAGCAGACTCTAATGTCATCTTTTAGCTGAATGTTTTTTTTTCCTTTTCCTCTCGTCATGTGATAGGCCTTTTCTTCCAGTGGATATTCTGCTCTGCCATGTGGCTGGAGTCTCTCCCGGTGCACTTCATCCAGGGCAGCCCAGACACATGGCTCCTCAGTATACTGGCAGGATGTCTCTTTGGCGTAGGTAAGATCAGATGGAATAAGGACATGCAGATGGCCTGTACGAGTGTATGATTATACCACACTCGATTACAAAGGTTTATGAATTTACAACTTAAACAGCTAGTTTATTTTGTATTTGTGTTGTAAAGCCAACCTCACTACCATACCCATCATAAGAACCATCGGACTGGGCTTGGGTTTCCTGATTTGGTCAACATTTTGTCTCCTCATGGGCTGGGCCAGTGCCAGGTACACTTTACAACACCATCATCCTTTTATCAAGTCAGGACAAGGTTCTTGGTCGTGCCACGAGAGTGGGCTTAATAGCTTTTTAATGAAACGGGGAGATTGTCCGAGGAGATACGATGGCAGTTTCATGGGCACTTACTTCATTCTTGGAAGCTCATATGAGTAGTTGCCAGGTTGTGATGCTTGCTCTGCTCACTCTGTCTCAGATTTGGCTGGTTTGGACTTGTTCCACAGGATGTTGCAAGTCCTGTGTTGAATTACATTGGGACCGGTCTGGCAACCGTCAGGTGAGAAATCATCTTGTGAAATATAAGGCATTCCCATCAGCGTAATAAATTTGTGTACATAAATTTTAACGTTTGTCTAAACAATAAAAACACATGTGGTCAATCCAAGAGATGAGAAATGTCTCAACCTAAGAGAATGGGGTCAGGCTGCCAATGAAATGTTTAAGTGCATAGTGTAGCATGTGGTAATCAGAAATCGTCTCTTAAATTATTGTGGACATGTGGAGCGGTTGTTGAATTATGTTTAACTTTAACACTAATACCATAATTGGTAGCACATTCGCAGTTTGTGTGTGGTAATGTGTTTTTTTTCTTCTTTCTCGCCTTTTGCTCCTTTAGTGTGTTCATTCTTTTCTTTATAAAATCGGAGAGCAAGACAGAGGATCAGCCGGTGGATGACACAGAGCAACTAATTCAGGATGAGACTGACACGAGTCTTGACAACAAAGAAACAAAAGTACTGAAATGCTGGAAGCTTTTATTACATAATCACTGCAGCACTACATTGTCAGAATTATTGTTGCTGACCTATATATTTAATAATAACAACAACAACTATTATTGTTATTGTTATTATTACTATTGCAATAATAATCATTTTTTAAATAGAGGGTTTAGTTCAAGGTACTTTCACAGCTTTTGACAGACTCATTACATGTGAATAATGGTCATAAAGCTGTTGCTATAACAAATTAACATTTTCATGCCACGATTAACATACATAAGCACTTTGTATGACTCTCTTCAATTAGCTCAGTGTAGTTGATGAGGGCCTTGTGGCTGAGTCCAAACAGGAACCGTGGGAAGACAAACTAAGTCCTCTACAGAGGAAGATCATGTGAGCCATGTCCTACTCACACACACACACACACACACACACACACACACACACATACATACATACATACTTGAGTGATCCCTCTACACTGTTTTAAAATCTTTAACAGAGATAACACATTACACATAACACATTATACTTCCTCCTGCAGGGGCTGCACTCTGGCTATATTTGCTGGTGTGCTATACGGGTGCTGCTACAATCCAATCCTCTTTGCCAAAAACAGTGCAATGAGAAACGACACGCATTTCAGCGGGGCCAGTCAGTATGGTGTGTACTAAATAAAGGTGTTATCAAAAACTTAAATCACAACACTCTACCCCCCACACCCCACCCCCCATATTATTCAGGTCACATGCTGAACCAATGACCTTATGTATAGGCTTATCTTTTTGTGTACACATTTGCATGGTCATTCTATTCTGCCCAACACTGTTGAATTTCCACAGATCTGGATTACGTTTTCCCATTTATGACTGGCGCTTGTGCCACAACAACTCTTGCATTTTTTGTGTACTGTGCAGTCATGAAGAACAGACCTTATCTGCCTTCAAAATGTGTCCTACCTGGTAAGTACAGTTGCACTAAACAACTGTGCAGTGAAAGAGTGATATGTGTGACATGCAAAAATGTAATATCTTAGGAATGGCTATAGACAGGTATTTCACATTTGGTATGAATATTAACTTGGACTAAAAGCATACCCACACACATAAGTGCATTCCATCTATATTTCAACTAATGCATTTATCATACTGCATATTTCAACCTGATATTTTCTTTTCTGCTATTTAGCTTTTTTCGCAGGAACTTTGCAATTTGGAGCCTGGCTTAGCTGGTTTCTATCTTGTTACTACCTCGGAACTGTCATCACATATCCCATCGGTACTGCTGTGAGTATATCAGTAGACTACAAAATGATTGGGTAATACTAGGCTATGTAAAAAGTAGTATGAAATGAAATGTATTTTTTATTAAAAATAGATGTACTCTTTGGATTTTTTAAGACTAGACCCTACTAACAGAGTTGTCTTGACTGGCCTTCAGCAAATAGGCCTACAGTTAAAACAGTTTAAATTTAAGCATAAGTAAGTTTGGAATGTCAAGGTGTTGTAAAGCTTATGAGTGTTATTATCAAAACTCCACAACATCTTGCATAAGAAGGCACAAGAGACATTAAATCGGGAGCTCTAATGAAGAAGGCTGTGACATATTGTAAATTGACTGTGATCTCACTTCTTAACCTTGTTAAGCCTCCTTTGTTCTAATATTGCTCAATGTTGGCTACTGTGAAATGTTATATCTTTATCAATAGTAGCCTAGCTCATTAAATGAGTCACACCATATGAAGTGTTTTGGCACAATTTTATTTTCTTCCGCATGCTATGGAAACCTTGCTTATAGGCCTGTATTTTTTCCAAACAGGGACCTGCTCTAGTGTCATTGGCATGGAGTGTATTCTGTTTCCGAGAGATAAGGGTAATTTTGAAAATTGACTACATCTCTCAGAGATAAACGCTTGATAGATTCATTCATTCATTTATTAATTTAATTCAATTCAGTTTCATTGCACTTAACTTCTTTCTTTTTTTTCTTAGGGAATCAAGAACTTTGCCCTACTTGGTGTTGTTTTGGCCACTGTTCTGACAGGGATAACACTAATTACAGTTTCAAAAATAAATTGAGAGTTGTTTTGAAGTAGATGAGTTGTTTCCTTATTAAAGTATTAATTATGTTACTTTTTATGTTTTACTGTAATAAAATATTCCCCTCGGTGTCTGTTCTAATGTGAGGGTGATCCATCTGAAGACACGGTCCATTTGACTTCATGGCCCCTTTACTGACTGCATGTGGGACTTCATTACCCATGATGCATTTCGGATCATAACACAACAGCGAGACTGCTGATTTTTATGCATAGCGACTGACTGCGTGCGTGTGTGTTAAAGAGAGAGGGGGGAGAATGAAGACGATTCCCAAGATGAGGTAGGATCAGAGACGAATGGTATTTATTGACAATACATTGCTCTATCATACCTTGTTTAACTGTTAGTGGCAAATATAGCCACATTTGTCCCTTTTACCTTTATTGGATTTGGTATTGTGTACAGGAAGTTTTTAACAGGAAAGCTGCAAGCTTGTTACCAATGACATGGCTTGCTAGCTTGCTAGGTTGTGATGATAGCTGAAAGTGACATAGCCCAGTGGTGCTTGTTATGAGTAGTGAATAGATAGAGTCATGATACGAACCAAATGATTGTCACCTTTGACGTTAAACAGTAATCTGCAAGGAATCGCGAACGACTGCTCTGGTAGTTGTAGGGGAATGATCTTGATTTATTATGAGAGTAAAATAGCTTTTGGAAGGAAGTGGTAGTCGGCTAATGCTTACTAGCCAACTTTCCTTTAATGTCCGGCTTTTAGCAAACAGAAAGCGACATGGTTGATTCCAAACTTGCTGTAGCTGTAGGCTATACGAATGTCCTTATGTAGCCCATGTGTGTACAGTACATACGAATTCGCTAGCTCGCTTGCAGCATGAGGTAGCCTCGGAAAATGGGATCAGCTGTAGGAGCAGTTGAGTTAACGATGCTCATGTCAAAGCAACTGCAGTTTTAACTTTGTAACATGAATTGCACCAATTTACATTTACGTAGGCCTATAACAGCAAATATTCGAGACAAACATGCCTGTGCAAGCTGAAATAAAATTGCTTGCATACCCCCCACCACCACCAGTTCCTAAATGCCGTGAGTGGGATGTGCGAATGTAGCCTATACGGAATTTAGAAATGCTGCTGAATTTGACCTATCTGTCTCAGTTTACTTTCAAGATCTGTCAGTAAGGTCAGTGAGCTGTAACATGTCGTTAACATACTGTGAGCAGCAACTTCAGTCACCTCTTTAACTGGCAGGAGGCGGATGTGTCGGAACAAACTCGTCTCTGATGAAGAAATGGAGTAACATCATGTACAATACTTGCATAAAAATCAAATTTGCTTGGGCTTACCAGAAAGAATGCAATGAGCTTTAACAAGAAGGCAGCACCTCTATAAACATACTGTATGGTATTTTAAGGGTACCTAATTACGTGTACGCAATATAACAGTGACTTTTTCAATATGATATTTTTGACTGATATTCCTACATTTAGCCTAGGAATTGGAATGTAACATTAAATGTAAACGCATGTAAATTCAACAGAAGTACAAAGAATATGTTTTTTGGTGTATAGTGGGTATAGTGTTTATTATAGCTTTCTCTGATACAGAAAGAAGTGACAGTGCAGTGGGAAAAAGGTATCCCTTGTTTGTCCTTGTCTCGCCAGTCTTTAGAAAGAGCTTGGGGATTCTGCTGTTAAGTCACAACAGAAACCTTGACAAGAATGGTTAGATTCTGTCATAGAAATGTAAAAATGCCTCCAGCAGTGATGTAATGTTGAAGCCCCTAAACAGTGGGTATTTTATTGGCAACATGTCATTTATTGCAGCTATACAAGTGGAGTTTTTTTTTGCCTTTAAGCAAAACATCTCACAGAACGAGTCAAGTGGCATACCTAGAGTGCACTTTGCTTAGATGTGCAGTATTAGAGGGGAGGTAATTTTATATTGGAACATAAAAAGCAAGCTTGACTTTTTAAACAGAATGGCGCCGTGTGCTTTTTTGTTCTAAAAGCAGTTCCCCCAAAAACAGTACTGACACTCATACCTGGTGCAACAAAGTCATATCATGCAAGTTAAGATAGGTCATCACATTACATCATGACAGGACAGAAAATTGAGATGTTGCAGACGCAGACTCGGAGTTCAGCAAGCAGCACCACTGCTGTGAAAGAGCCTTTGAGCACACAGTATATGTCCCAGTGAAATATGGGCTAGGTATTCTTCTGTGGCCACAGCGCTGGGAGGAATACTGATCAGCCAGCAATCTCACAGCGGGTGCATTCAGAGGGAGACCAGCCTCTCTCTGGAGAGTCCAGAGTCTGCGGCGCGTGGGTCGGACTGAGGCTTTTTCTAATGCTCCACAGGCATGGAAAGAGGTAGGCTAGGGGAATTAGAAAGAGAGGAAAAAAGCAACACTTGTTCTTAATTTTAGAGTGATAATATCTATTTCAATCCTGATGTTTTTTCCCTGTACAAGGCCTGTTGTCAGATGATTTGCTTAATCTGGTATTAAGAGATTTTCAGTGTTTTGTTGGACAGAGAGTATGTGTGGTTCCATAGTTGGGCACTTGTCCACCTCTGGTCTTTTTTATATTTATCTTTGTCCTTCCTTTGACCTCTAAGATTACCCCTCTCTCCCTCTGTCTGTTTTTCTTCACTCTGTTTTCGTTCTTCCTAAGTCATGTCCCCCTTTGTCTTCTCTTTCTGTATCCATGGTAGAGTTAAGCATGTGTGAGTGGCTTCTTTCTGAGGTCTGACTTCTACGATGACCTCTCTTTTTCTGTCTCTGTTTTTCTTACTCCATCGCCTTTCTTCCTAACATCCCGTCTCCATCTGTCTTGTGTTTGGCGACATTGGTGCCAGAATAAAAGCGTCTGCTAGTAACTGGAGGATCACTGGTTTAAGCTCTTCTCTGCCTCACTTGGTTTAAGCGTCCTTGAGCAAGACATTGAACCCTGTACTACTCCTAATGTGCTAGTAGGTGTATCGGTGTGAATGAGAATGATTGAATGTAAAGCGGTACTCTGTCGAGTGGAGAAGTGCTTTATATACACCACCATTTAGAATACTTTTGGGCTTATAAATTGATTTTATTCTTTCTTTTTTAAACTTATGCTGAACTCTTTGTTTTATGCTTTCATGCCTCAGTACAATGAGACAATAAACAGCATAAATATCCATAAAAACATGAAAGATTGGTGGTGTTCTAAAACTTTTGACCAGTAAACTAGTGTAAATGCTATCCATTGACTCTCTCTCTCTCTCTTCCCTCTCTCTCTTTCTCTCTCTCTCTTTCTCTCTTTCTCTCTGCCGGTGGCAGGGTTAGGCATGCGTGAGTGGCGATGGCTCCAGGCGACGTGGCTACGGAGCAGCAGGGCAAACCGCAGCGGCTGAAGGACAAGCGTCAGGTGCGGCGCTCGGAGACCGACTCCGAGGTCGACGGCACCTTCGTCTTCCAGGCGCAGGAGGCCTGGAAGGACTTCCACAACTCGCTGCGTCAGTTCTATGAGGCGGGCGAGCTCTGTGACGTCACACTGAAGGTACTGTAAGCCTAGCAGACGGGCTGGCGCTAATGCACTTTGGTAACAGTAGGATGCCGTTTTTTCAGTTATATGCATCTAACATGTAACAGATTTAACAGGTGTAACAGATGCCAGGTAACCTAGCTGTGTGCGTAGAACTTTAGTAAAATCTCCCTCTTAACACCTTAAGAAGCATGCTAGTCAGTTGAATGACATTCTGGCGAGCTCTGTGACGTCACACTGAAAGTAAGCCTAGCAGACAGGCTGGCGCTAATACACTTTGGTAACAGTAGGATGCCGTTTTTTTTTTTCAGTCACAGAATTGAATGTATCTAACCGATGTAACAGATTTAACAGGTGTGTAACAGATGCTAGGTAACCTAGCTGTGTGCATAGAATTTTAGTAAACCTCCCTCTTAACGCCTAAAGAAACATGTTAGTCAGTTGAATGACATTCTGGACTTTTTTAGTGGACTGGCTAGTGTGCTTGACTCTCAGTCCAGTCACTTTGAGGTCGGTGGGGTTGAGCCTGGGGGGGGGGTTGGTCTGCGTGGGAGGATGTCAGCTACACAGGCTACTTGGGCTTGGATAAAATAACCGCTCCGTATTGTGCCACTCAGCTCAAGTGTCTGGTATTAATCCTTTTCTCTGGAGTGTAAATCAGAAGCATTTAAAACTCTATCTGGCTTTGGACTTAGTGCCTCAGTGAGGCCAAAAGACTAAATCAGCTGAGCTGGCAAGACAGTTGGGGCAACTCCAAGATGTTTACTCATTCTCCATATAGTGCAGTACACTATATATAGTGAACCACCCAGTGTAACGTACACAGTATATACTGCACCGTATAGTGAACATGGCAGCATTTCAGATAAAGCCCTAGTGTCATCAGAATTAATGTAAAGTGTTTTATTCCCCGAGAGTGCACTCTCAATGCTGAGTATTACTGAGGGTTGGTTGTTGCTGAGAATTATTATACTTCCCATGTACTTAGTGGGGGCTTTTGATTAAATGCCACCAGCCATGAATGGTTGGATGTGTTTTCCTCAATGGGAGTCTTATATCCTCAGATGCGGCCCCACAGCTCAATAGAGGTCTGTCATGTCTTGGGCACCCACTTTTTTTTCCCCCTCTCTGCATTTGGCCTTTTTGATGCTGGACCACTTAGCAAAGAAAAAAAATCTTTACTTGCAAACAAATCGTCCTCTGCCTTGGAATTTAAATGAGGATGGTTTTATGGGAATTTTATGACAGGATGTTTTATAGGAGTACCATTTATTAAAATCTTCTAGACATACCCATTTTGATTCGGTGAAAGGGAGACACCATATGTAGTTGATGTGATGTGGGAGCCACAAATGCTGTATGCAGTCATCCCTATTATTGCTATGGTACTGTGTTAAGATTTTAATTTTGTACTCCTCTTGATGTTACAACATCTTTCTGTTTGGTGATAGAGTATTTCCATGGTCTTTTGTTATGGTGGAACTTAAGAGCAGTTTTAACTAAGAATCTATCTATCTATCTATCTATCTATCTATCCATCTATCCATCTATCCATCCATCCATCCATCCATCCATCCATCCATCCATCCATCCATCCATCTATCCATCCACCCCCCTCCCTCCCTTGGTGTTGCTCTGCAGGTGGGTAGCCGTCTGATACCATGTCACAAGCTGGTGCTGGCCTGCGTCATCCCGTACTTCCGCGCCATGTTCCTGTCGGAGATGGCCGAGGCCAAGCAGGAACTTATCGAGATTCGCGACTTTGACGGCGAGGCCATCCAGGACCTGGTGGGCTTTGCGTACTCCTCGCGGCTGACGCTGACGGTGGACAACGTGCAGCCCTTGCTCTACGCCGCCTGCATCCTGCAGGTGGAGCTGGTGGCGCGCGCCTGCTGCGAGTACATGAAGGCCCACTTCCACCCCTCCAACTGCCTGGCCGTGCGCACCTTCGCCGAGAGCCACCACCGCGTGGACCTCATGGCCATGGCCGACCGCTACGCCTGCGAGCACTTCAGCCAGGTGGTGGACAGCGAGGACTTCCCCGCCGTCTCGCCGCAGCACCTGCGCACGCTGCTCTCCTCGCCCGACCTCAACATCCACTCGGAGACGCAGGTCTACCAGGCCGCCATCAAGTGGCTCAAGGCCAATCCACAGCACCACGGGGCCTGGCTGGACCAGATCATGTCTCAGGTCAGGAGAACATGGGAGATGTACCTTAGACACTTGTTTCACAGGCTGATTTTATGTGCATAAATCAAATGAGATATTATGTTTTTATGCAGATATTATGTATGCATTATGTATTAATGACTAAGAATGGGATGCAAATTGTGTGTAAATGCTTTGCAGTTTGTACATAGTTGGGGGGAAAGAAGGCAGTAGAATTTTCTCACTGATATGTGTGTATTACGGCTGTGTGTAAATACCTCTGTATTGATTTTTGTGGTAGTTTTAAAGGTGCAGTCAACCACCCTCTGGTATTTGTTATGCTTTGGGGGAGGGGGGTGGTCAAGCTGCCCTCACTATGTTTGTTTAAGTTGGTTTAAGGTCTTCAGAGCTGTGTAGTCATGCCGTGGGCAGCAAGCTGTTCATGACAAGATGTTCACTGGGCTTGACAAAAAAAAATAGTTTTAGATGTAACTCCTTGTACCATCACTGACTGCACCTTTAATGTGTTATTATTCGAAGGTCTTATGTGTGTGTCTTGGGTTTGTGGTCTGTACCATAGCTTGTCTTCTTCCTGCCTCAGGTGCGTCTCCCCCTGCTGCCCGTGGACTTCCTGACGGGTACGGTGGCCAGGGAGGACATGATCAAGAGCAGCCTGAGCTGCCGAGACCTGCTGGACGAGGCCCGCAACTACCACCTGCACCTCAGCAACAAGAGCGTGCCCGACTTCGAGTACTCGGTCCGCACCACGCCCCGCAAACACACTGCAGGTATGCACACACTCTTTCTCTCTCACACACACACACACACACACACACACACACACACACACACACACACACACACTCTTGCACACACTGTTACAAACATACCTTTCCGGCACAATCTGCTGTGGTACCTACAGCTGGATTGTCCTGTTTCATTACTTCTGACGGCCACAGGCTGTCAAGTGATCTTATCAACAAAGTCATCTGTGACCTAGGTGACGTATGCTGTGTCTGCGGGCACAAAAGGCATGTCGACCCAGGAAGTGAGCTCCTCACAATCTTCCTCCAAGTATTCGGAGTGACTGCCAAGCTCTTGCGGTCACTAGAAACTCGTAGAACCATGGTTACATATGCAACCTATTGTTTCTCATGCTGACTAAATTGGTTTCAGTGGCTTTAAGCCACTGGATTCAGCAGTACATACCCACCTGTCATGAGCGTCACAGTAAAGCTTGTGCTGTTATGTAATCTGATTTAACTGTGGATGGAGAGAAGGCTGGTTAATATGCTAATGGTTGTTCTAAGCCAGCCATGTGGGGCTGTGTCATTACACCAACTCAGCTGTGTGCCTGTCATATGCATGTGTATGTGTTTTAATGAGGGTATATATAGTAGTGTGGTGGGCGTTCTGGTGCATAATGGCTGCTGTACATTGCCCAGGTGGGTGCTACATACTGGTGGTGGTTAGTGAGATCCCCCTTTCACTTCGAAGGACTTTGCTGCAGTGCAACGGCAAAAGACTGTACTTTCAATTTTGGCTGAAAATGTGTTATTGTCATTTTTGGGAACAATAAATCAGTTTTTATCACGTAGTCAACTATCTTGAGTCAATTTTGTTGTTTTGTTTCTTGGAAAAAACAAGATTTTGTATTGCAACACATGCAAAGAAAATAGTTTTTAAAGTTATTTTTGTCAGTTTCACACTCTTCAGTCTTTCACCTTTGTAGAGCAGTTTGGGTGTCTTGAAAGGTGCTATATAAAAGCAATGTGTTGTTGTTGTTGTTATGTAAGAGACAGTCTGTGAGTGACCTGTTGTCTCTCCCAGGTGTGCTGTTCTGCGTGGGAGGCAGGGGCGATTCGGGAGACCCGTTCCGCAGCATCGAGTGCTACAACATCAGCAAGAACAGCTGGTTCTTCGGCCCCGAGATGAACAGCAGACGTCGCCATGTGGGAGTCATATCAGTTGGAGGTGAGGGATTAATGAGTAGACACAGAGACAGTGTGTGTGTAAGTCGGTGTGTGTAAGTGTGTGTAAGTGTGTGTGTGTGTGTTGGCATTCCTTTTGTCAAATTAGCTGGGGTATGGTTAGTTAGAGAGATGTTGGCTTAAAAAAGTAAAAACAAAACCCCTGCCATGTATTCCTTCAGTCTGTGATGCAGGCAGTTTTCCTAATTAGCTGATATGTCTGATGATTTGTTTATTCATTGGGATCAGCTTGTTCAGAAAATGGTTGGATCAGGTATGGAAAGAAAATAGGAGTGATGTCTGCACCCAACGTTCTGTGTTTTGCCTGCTGCGTAATTCCAGAATACACAGTACAATTTCAAGAAGGGTAGAGAACACACACAGAGGCTGAATGATTTCATAACTTCAGTAACTGGAAACGCTGATGAGGGGCTGATGAAGACCCAGAACATTAGTTTCTGAACGTTTTCTGCACGGCCTGTATTGTGTTCGGCTGATTCATCAAATACAGATGTACGAAATCATTCCGTCGCTGTGTGCGTTCTCTACCCTCCTTGCAATTGGATAAATTATGTGGGCTAAGACCAGAAACATTTGTTTCCAAATTTTCTGCACGGCCTGTATTGTTTTTTTAGGTTTTTGATCCAATACAGATTTATGAAATCATTTAGCCTCTGTGTGTGTTCTCTACCCTCCTTGCAATTGGATCAATTATGTGGCATGGCTTTTACTTTCTGAAGCTGGGTTTGACACCTCTGGTTGTGGTCAGTGCCAGAAAACTTTGAATTAGGATGTCACAATGAAACGTTAGAAGTTAATCAGGTCTGGTTTTTTTTCAATCATTCAGAGGTCTTTTTTAAATCAGTGGGAATTTCTCATGTAATCCATCATTCGTCTGCAGCCTTTAGAGTTGCCCAGTCAGCGTGTGGGCACTCTGGCCAAAAGCAATATTGATGTGCAAGGACATCTTAAAAAACCCAAACTGAGACAGAAGAATTTTTCCTTTTGTCTCAACATCCACAAACACACAAACAGCTTTTTTTTTCCCCCCGTTGTTGTTTGTCTCCCTGCTCTGCGTGGTCTTGCGCAAGCGCCTCAGAAGTTGTTAAATGTAGCCGACAGGGCCCTCATGGAGTCGTGTGGGCTGCTCTGGGAACAGTCGTCAGCTGGGCTGGAGTGCTGCCACCGCTCGCTCGCCGTCAGATGTGGTTCGGAGTCGCGTTCCCACTCCGAGACCGGCGGCACCGTCTCCTCTGGGTTCTGGCCGGTGCCTTGGCGTTTGGTGGCTTTACAAAGGCCCGTGCCATCCAACTTCACAGGCACCCTCACATCCACCCCCCACTGGCACGCATGGTTAAATATTAAAGCGATCGTCTCTTGAAGGCAGGGCAAATCTCAGGGGGTTCCTTTCATCAGCTGGCTTGTGTTCATGTGGAGCTGGTGCTGGTGCTAGGGCTGGCATCTGGCCTCGCCATGGCAACTTGGGGGATTGGGGCTGTTGAAGTAGAGTCCTGCTGAACATCACCCGTCTAGAAACATGGCTCAGAATTCCTGCATTCTCCACATGTCCAAATCTCTGCCCTCTAAGATTTCCATTCTATTTTAGTGCACTATGTACAACACTAATAAAGTATATTGTAGTACAGTCATCATTTGAAATTGAATAATTTGAAATCAAACCTAAAACTCCACATAAGGTTTGGTTGTACAACCTTACATTTTGGGGTAGCAAAGAGTGTGTAGCTGAGGTGAAAATAAGAGTTCAGCTCTTACTGACAGCGGTTTCGCACTTTTACGTTCATCTTGATCAAAACCTAGCTTCAGCAGTAGTACGATTCCTTTTCCGCCCCATTAATTTCATGATCAGCCGTAGCTTGACTAGAGCATTAGCTGGGACCAGTGAAGGGCTACTAGATGGTTAAATACGTTGGGTAGGAACTCAAGAGGGAAACCAGTCAGACCAAGTTTGAAATCAGAATTTTCAGCACAGTGTTGCAACATTACATACATACACATTTATAAAACAGTAGTTCAACTCACTACTTTGTCCTTATTGGTTTAGAGCTAATTACCTCCGCCAAGGAGGTTATTTTTCGCCGGCGTTGGTTTGTTTGTCTGTTGGTTTGTTTGTCTGTTTGTTTGTTTGTGAACAACATAACTCGAAAAGTTATGGATGGATTTTGATGACATTTTCAGGATAGGTCAGAAGTGGGCTAACTTAGAACTGATTTGTTTTTGGTGGTGATCCGGATAACCATGTGGATCCAGGAATTTTTTATTCAGTGAAGTTACCAGTGTAGCATGGAATCAGAGACTTTTATTTTGAAAGGAGGGAATATCGGTTGGTATGGAAATGCGGGTCAAGGAGTTGTTGACTTTTTGGTTAGAGGGTTCCGTGAAAGACAGAGGAGAGTTAGAGCGGTAGTGGTGAGCAGCCCAGTAGTTCATGTTGGCAGTGGAAATTAGATAAAGTACTTTCCTGCACCGAAGAGCCAACCAAGTTCGTGTGAGCATGAGTGAACAAACCCACCGTCACCGAAGAGCCAACCAAGTTTGTGTGAGCATGAGTGAACGAACCCACTAGTTAACTATTACACCAGTAATAAAATGTTTTAACATGATTAATGTCTTTTAATGTCTTAAGGTGAGAATAACAATAAGGTGGAGACTTAAGCTGCCTTGGCGGAGGTCTGCGCTCTCTGAGTGCTTTTCTAGTTTAGAGAATGTTTTTTCCAAAGTTTGTCGAACTAGTTAGTAGAGCAAAATGCATATGCTTACGATATTTTATGTTATATATTATATATGAACAATTAATATTAGATATTCACAAGGTGTGTATTTTGTACTAATCCATAGATAATAACATTCTTATGTTTATGTTGTTTTTGTGTTAAACATGTTGTTTATATGAATTTAGTCTAATCTTAGCATCTGTGTAATTCCTCTCAGGCAAGGTGTATGCTGTCGGCGGCCATGATGGAAGCGAGCACCTGGGCAGCATGGAAATGTTTGACCCACTCACCAACAAATGGACAATAAAGGCCTCCATGAACATCAAGAGGTGCGTTTGATGGAGAACGATTTCATAGCTATGGGTGTCTAGGATTTAGCAGTCCTGGACTACTTCAGTTAAGTTGAAAACACATGGGTGAGGGAAAGGGAATTTTTACGAGAGTGTCTGTTTACTTGAAGACACTAGGTGGAGCTCTGTTGAGAAAAAGTACTCAAAGTTGCATAGTATCTCTTTAAAGGTGCTATATGTAGGATTGTGGTAAAAACTGGTACAGCAGTTAAATTAAAAATAATGTAGAGTTGTTTCCCATAGAGGCAAGTGTTAAAATGTAAATGAAAGCGTAAACCGAATTTGCGGTCTGAAATTACGTTTAAAATGTGAATATTCATTGTGTACTCATGTCCATGAAATCAGTATTTTAAATTTGCATGTAGTCTCTACTGACATATCAGAACCATTTTATGATGACTTGCCATGGGTTTCTTAGATAAAGCACCTTTTAAAAAGACCTAGGTAGAATCCAGGGTTTCTTTTTTTATTGTGAATAAGATGTTGTGTGCCTTTAAGTTTTACACCGACTGTATTTGTGTTTTCCATTGTTTGTATGTGTTGTTGGGTATATCTGTTGTTGTTTGAGTTGTTGTTTATATGTATTTGTTGTTGTTGTTTGCCCCAAAAGGAGGGGCATAGCTCTGGCAGCTCTGGGTGGCCCCATCTACGCTATCGGAGGCCTGGACGACAACTCGTGCTACAGCGACGTGGAGCGCTACGACATCGAGGCCGACCGCTGGAGCACGGTGTCCGGCATGAACACGCCCCGCGGAGGGGTGGGCTCTGTGGCCCTCGGGGTAAGAGAGGAAGACTTCACAGGGCAGTCGGTTTACCTCAGCAGTTTTGACAATTTTTATGTTCTGGAATTTGCAGACGCTCATCATTACAGTCATGGGTATGAAAATATCAAATTACTTTTTCCTGGTTGTGTCTGTGAAGTGTGAAAACGAGATGCTGTTTTGGTCACAAAAATGCTGATCTTTGTAAAGCAGTAAATGATGAGTTGGTGTTTTCTCATTTGTGTCATTTGATGCTCATTACTATAGTTATGAGGAAATTAAAAAAGAGGGTTTTTTTTTGCCCTCATCACAGTACAAGTAAATGATCTTCTCTACACACAACAGAGGTGTAATGTGAAGGTTGCACCTGTTTGACTGCACTGCTGGTATTTGGAACACTTGCAAAGATTTATTTGGTTTTATTTATTTTTTATTTTTATTATTTCTTGGTTTACATTATTTAGTCACTTGCCTAGGTATGCTAACTCAGGATTTTCGGGTGGAAATCCTCCTAATAGAGGGGTCTTAGGGTTTTATTCTCTAAGGGAAATAAGGACATAGAGCTCTGCTATTAGGAGGTTTTCCACCTACTTTGAGCTTATCTGGGTCAGTCACTGAACCTGGTACTTGGAATACCACCATGCTTTAGAATGCTGAATCACTCCTGCTAAACAGAAAATCATCTCTTATTTCGCTTTTTGTGCCATCACCAATTTCACTGACTTTTTGTGCCATCACCAATTTCATGTGCTACTCTACCCAGTATGTCTTTGCGTGTGACAATAAACCGTCCTTGTATCCTTGTAAACTGCACACATGGCACTACTTGTGATGAATAAGCAGTGGTAATAAATCTACTGGGCAGCTAGATAAAAATAAACAAAATGAGGTGAATAATTTAAAAATAAGTCATCACATGTTCTCCTCCTCTTCCCCCTCGCCCAGGGTCATGTGTATGCAGTGGGAGGGAATGACGGCATCGCGTCCCTGTCCAGCGTGGAGCGCTTCGACCCGCACCTCAACAAGTGGACGCACGTGCACGAGATGGGCCAGCGCCGGGCCGGCAACGGCGTCAGCGAGCTCAACGGCTGCCTCTACGTCGTGGGTGAGTCACAGGAAGACAGAATGCCTTCATAGACTTGAGCATATGAGACCGAGTTAGTTAATGAATGAGTGGATGAATCCAGTCAATGAATGAATCCATCCATTAACTGGTTGAGTTCTGGTGTGACTGAACTTCGTCTTTGTCTTTGGCAGCACTCCTAATGCTTTTTTCTGCGCTTTGTATTTAACTAAGCCTGTTTCAGTTTTTATGAGTCAGAGTCAGTGAATGATTTAATCAGTAAATCCATGAATTGATAAGTAAAGGAGTGAGTGAATTTTGTATATTTTTTATTGTATCTTCTGTATCAACACTGTAGTCACATTTTTCCCTTTTAAATGGTTTGTGGTGATGGTCTATTTCTACTGAATCTATAAAGTCTATTTAAATGTAAATGAACTAAGAGGTGGTGTGAGGTGGTGTGAGAGCTGTGAGGGAGTGGGAGGCCAGGCTGCCTCCTGGCAGGTGTGATAGCTCACACCAGAGGTATCAATTTTAGATCCAGAAAGTAAAAACCCTGCTATGTGTTCCTTAAACATGTACACTTTAAAACAGGTGCATGGCTACCTGTCTGATCATTTTTGTGCTTATTAGCATTGACCGTTTCAGAAATATGTGACTAGGTTATTATCTTCTGAAAAAGAAACAAAAACAATTCAGAAGGAAATAATGAAATAAGAAGGAAATAAAAGAAGGTAAAAGGGACGTTTTCTGAAGAAAGTAATACCTGGGGAAACTTCAGTAGAGGAGAGTGAGTAAAATAGGCAGCTGCCACGTGTCCAGGCTAAATGAGGGGACGTGTCTCTGTGCAGATATGGGAGGGAGTTGGTGTCAAAGTTTACCCAGTTAATGTTTACCTCTGGGCCGCCATCAGCCTTGTCCTCTTCGCTGACAATCACATGATTATGTTTGATCTAGAGAGAGAGAGTGATTTTTTTTATAGGTTACAGATCAGGGGTAGGAAGTAGTGTGAGGGTTTTATAGCAAACTCAAAGTCATCTAAGGCTTTGCTTTACCTCAAAGACCCTCTCATTGCATTTGTTTGTGTGTTTGTGTTTGTGTGTGTGTGTGTGTGTGTGTGTGGGACAGAAAAACAAGTCAAATGTACAATGTGGGGATCTAATTGTGTTCCTTACTAATCTAACAGCATTTTAGGTTATATTGTTGTTGGGGATGACCCACAAAGTGACTAAAACAATGCTTCAGTGACAGGCTTAGCGAGGAGTTTGGTCTAGGTACAGTGTAGTATTCTTTACTTACATAATAATGGAAGCCCAATGAGAGTTTCCCATTAGGTTTGAAATGCAAACATAAGCATGTGTGTGTGTTTTGGGGGCAATTCTGTATGTACCATTTAAAGTAAAGTTATTTATTTAGCAGTTAATTAACTAAGATTTTCCATGTGCTACCAAAATCCTTCAGTAGGTCTGTCCCAGATTATTCGTGACACCATCAATGTCTGTAGGCAGTCCAGGGGAGGGCAGGGAGACTTAAAATCAACTTTATTTAGGCCATAATCGTCCTTTAGGAGGTTCACATTGAGATGTCACACTGTTAAATCTTCAAAATCTGTGTGTCCTAATTTCTTGGTGGTTAACACAGGGCATGGTATTGCGATCTGTGTCAGCCATACGGTATTCATTTGCGATGTGTGTGTTTTATACATGTGATTTAGTATCAAAATAATGTCACTGTGAATATGTGATGACTGCACTATATGCGCACTATGTACTATGTTTGCTGCCCATCACATCTGTGTGGTTTTATAACGTGGCGCATAAAATGCATGACGTGTCCTGAATGTATGCAGACCAACTGGACCATGCGATTAAGCAAACAAACCCAAGAATAGGACGATTGACTCAGGACTCAAAAAAATAATACTCCCAAACAATAGTATGTTAAAATAAATAAAATAAATAATAGTATGTTTGTAATCAGGAAGGCTTAAATATGTTTTCCCAAAAGTACACTTTCTAGGTGCACAGGTTTTTTTTTTGTATTCTCTAAACGTGTGTGTGTGTGTGTTTGTGTGTGTGTTACCTGTGTAGGGGGTTTTGACGACAACTCCCCGCTGAGCTCGGTGGAGCGATTCGACCCGCGCACACACCGCTGGGAGTACGTAGCGGAGCTGACCACGCCGCGGGGAGGGGTGGGGGTCGCCACGGTGATGGGGCGTGTTTACGCCGTGGGCGGACACAACGGGAACAAGTATCTGAACACGGTGGAGGCTTTTGAGCCCCGCATGAATAGGTGAGGTGTACTGTATGTCCATACACACACTTACACATCTGAAGCATGAGTTGCCCTAATTCCCAACAATAGGGGTAACTCCTTTACATAAATGCTAGACTATATAACATCTTAGTAATTTGCTTTTCACCCTACTCAAGTTGGTGCAGATGGCAGTCTCTGAAATGTCTGTACACAAACATACAACCACAACCACATCCGTTTGTAACAAGGTCATGCTCTCTCTCTTTATCTCTCTCCCTCTCTCTTCTCTTTTCCTCTCTCTCTCCCTCTGTCTCCCTCTCTCTCTCCCTCTTTGTCTGTCTCTCTCTCTCTTCTCTCTCTTTCTCTTTTTCTCTTTCTCTCGCTCTCTTTCTTTCTTTCTCTCCCTCCCTGTTTGTCTCTCTCTGTCTCCCTCTTTCTCTGTGTGTGTGTGTGTGTCTCTCTCTCTCTCTCTCTCTCTCTCTCTCTCTCTCTCTCTCTGTCTCTCCCTGTCTCACCCTCTACCCCCCTATCCTCTCTCTGTGTCAGGTGGGAGCTGGTGGGCTCTGTGTCCCACTGCAGGGCGGGGGCCGGCGTGGCCGTGTGCTCCTCCCACATCAGCCAGATCCGAGACGTGGGACAGAGCTCCAGCAACGCCGTGGACTGCATGTGACCCCCCTCCACACACACACACACACACAAACACAAACTGCACAACAACCGCACTGACTGAGTACACACTTTTACCCCAGTGCTCACTACACACAGACACACATACAGACACACAGACAAACACACAGACACAGATGCAAATCCATGTAGACACGTGCACAAGCAAACACAAATATGGCACTGTCATTTTTTTAAAAACATGCTCTCACAATCTGTATAAATGTTAATTGTCTGTAATGCGCGCACACACACACACACACACACACACACACACACACACACACACACACACACACACACACACACTCAAGTGGTGACACTGTAGCGTTGGTGGAGTGTTGTGACATTTGATATTGTTGACTGATAGCGCGTGAGTGTGTTTCCTCATGATGTACAATCATTCATCTTGCTCTGACAAACAACACCAATTTTTATTTCACTCTCGCGTGTTAAACTATATGCTGTGCTCATTGTCAGCTCCTCTGGACCGAGCTCTCCATTCGCAGGAAGTAGCAGGGGATCAGACATCCCAGAACATTCCACAGTGCTGCGGGGTGTTGATTGGTTAGTGGAGCTGTCTGTCTGCAGTCAGTGCTGTTGCCCTGCCAACAAAAACAGGGCCATTTTAGCAGACTCCCCCAAATTGAGATTTCCATAAATAGCACAGGTGACCCAACAGACAGATAGACTCGCTCATACAAACACAACTTGGCTAGCTAGCTAGCTTGGGGGTTATTCCAAATAGGTGGGTTTAGTGACTCACCCAGATACGTTAACTCAGAGTGAGTCGTAAATCTTCTAATAGAAGAGTCTTGTGCCTTTATTCTCCTAGCAAAACCAAGCACACAGGGCTCCTCCTTTACCACTCGTGCTGAGTTAAGGTACCCAGGTAAGTGACTACGCCTGCTCTGTGGAGTTGCCCCCCCCCTCCCTAGAACATGCTGAGCTTTCCACCTTTGTCACTCTCTCTGCTTGCGTGCAAACAATCATAGGCAGCGATGCCGCATCTAGCGAGAGAGACTGCGGTGCAGATGCACTATAAAAAGTGCTGCGTACAACAAACTTAAAAAAAAATAATGCAGGGCAACGGACTGCATGGATCTTTATGTTGGTTCTCAACTCAACAATGGCATGTAATACATACTATCTTTATAATGTACATGACATTAAGTTAAGCCAACGTAAAAAGATGCATGCAGCATGTTGCCTTAATATTTTTTTGTTAAGTTAGCTTAAGTTGTTTTTTTAGTTATAAGTTTTTTTTTAAGTTAGACCTATGCAGCCATTTTTTTAGTGCGGGTTGTGGTGGAAAGATGTAGTGTGAGCAAGTTAGACTAAAAAAAAACCCCAAAACAAAACAAACAAAAAAAACCTCCAGAAAAATCCACGTTTAGTCTTAGAACCAGATAACTGCCAACATTGTTCTGCAATAAGCGAAGCCTGTGCCTGGTGTTGGGTGAGACAGCCGCGACAGGGACCTCAGGTTAGTGCCCCCTGCTGGTCTCTGCCCTCAGTGCGTCTGAGCACCACGTCAGATACACACGGCCTTCCACACGCTCAGAGATCTTTTAAAAAAAGATATATATATGATATGATATCATTCTGCACTGGCTCTGTCTAAGTCACTCATCGTGCACTATTTTCGTAGGATAGAATGGATGTTTGAGAATATGTTTGTTTGTTTTTTGTCTTTGATGAACAAATGGAGATGCTTTGAAGAGAAATGAACCATGCTATTTTTTTGAAAATATTTTATCAATGATGTTTACTTTCTGTTGTTTTGCTCCTCCTTTACTGCTCTTGGTTGCATGCACCAGGAACGAGGCAGTTGTTTGTGCATGGTTTCCCCTTAGCATATCTTACTGAAGGCATTTCCTTAGGGTGTGTTATTTCCTCTTGCTCAAGGCATTAGCCAAATTCGGCTTAGCTGTCTAGATGGCTGGCTGGCTGAACTTGATGTCAAACGAGACCGGAGAAGATCAGACGGTGGTCAGCCGTCAAATCGGAAAGCAGCTTAGTATAGTCCAAACTTCATGGGACTAAAACATCTCGAGAGCAAGGAAACCTTAGCCAGCTGCTTTCATAGTTGACTGCTGTCCACCGTTCAATCTCGTCTGACGATGTTGTTTGACGTCATGTTAAGCCGGTCGCAAGACAGCCTGAGTCGAAAAAAGCCCATTTCTTGAGTGACTTCATGGGGTGTTCTTTCCTCGGATTCTTGTGTTGTGCTTGTGATGGGATTATGTTTATTTTTCTGGCGCCATACTCTTTTATTTTTTTTGCTGTGTGTGTTTTTCTGTTGTCTTCATACTCAGGCTCACCAGCCATGCTGCTGTGGGTTTCTGTGCAATTAACCACACCTGACTGACTTATTTTGTTTTGTATTTTTGCATTTGCCAGCTAACCTCAGTGCCGCCATGTTCCATTGTTTTTTGCTTTTTCGCTATTATCATTATTGTTATTATTGTTGTTACCCTGTGTACCGTGCCAGTAAACCTCCTCTCCTCCTGTCTTCCCACAAGTGCCCCAATACAAGAGGGTGTTCCAAGTAAGTGGTGTAGTGACTAACCCAGTTCAGTTAACTCAGTGGGTGGTAAACCTCATAATAGAGGAGCCCAATGGCTTATTTTTACCAGGGCAAAGAATTTGTAAGACCCCTCTGTTACGAGGTTTATGGCTCACTCTGAGTTAACACACTCAGGGTAAGTGACTAAAAACACTTTTTGGAATACCCCTCCTGGGGTGTGGAGAAAGTTGTGTAGAGGCCTTGTGGATTAAGTCTTACTCAGCAGAGGAGGGATTGTTTTTTTTTTTTGGTTTGTTTTTGAAAGCTTGAACTGTTGTCTTTTGACCTTGCTTACATTGCCAGAGGGGTATTCCAAGTAGGTGGTTTAGTGACTCACCCAGACAACTTAACTCAGATTGAGTCATAATACTTCTAATAGAAGAGCCATAGGGCTTCTTCCTCCCAGCAAAACAAAGCCACACTTCTCTGCTTTTAGGAGGTTTTCCACTTGGTCTGAGTTAACATACCCAGGTAGGTGACTAAACCTGCTCTCTGGAATACTCCAAAGAAGTAAAGCTGTTGTGGACTCCCAACCGAAGCTCTTCCCTGTAGTGGATGTGGTCTTCTTTCAAAGCCTTTTCAGCTTATCCTTATGGATTCATTGCTGTCGTTAATGAGAAGTCTCCATCCCGTCAACATACAATCCCAAAACCCAACAACTCTTTCTGAAAAGTAAAATGAAGATTTTAAGTATATTTGTGTGGTAAAAGGCTCGCGTTATGATATGATTTTCATGACTTGATTATTTGTGCGTGACAATTGGGTGGTTTTGTGATTCTCGTCCCAGGGAAAGGCGGGTGGTGTTGTCTTTATGAGTGGTGTGAGGTTATCTGTAATTTACCTAGACAGGTAGAGCTTAAGCTGTCGGTTGATTTTAGATGTACAGTTGCCATGGCACTAACTAGATTCTAAGACTACAAGGACCTTGTATCTTTTTCAGGTCACTTCAGTTGAGCGGGGCCCTGGAGTGATCTTTTGTAAACATGTAATGCTTTCGTACCGGTTTGATATTGTATTTGTGTTGTATATTTTTTGCTTGAAACTTTGTTATGCCTTTTCATTTCTTTGTATTGTCAAAATAAAATTAAATATTGGATACACGGTTCCATGGTGTCTCTTTTTCAGTTTAGTGAGAGATATTTACAAAATGTTTCTTTACAGAACCCAATATGGTTACTAGCTGAGTTAGATAGCCTTCAAATTGACATTTTTAGTTTAAAGGTACTATAGGTAGAATTGTGACCAAAATCAATTGGTACTGCAATCAAATTCAAAATGGCTGTAAATTTAGTTTTAAATATGAATATCCCTGCTGTATTGTCAGTGAAATTAGTAAGTGAACATGTTTCCTTTATCTTAGGGAACATCACAGGACTATGTATGGTTGCTTTCTGTACATACAACACCTTTAAAACAATACTAAGTAGTTTTCGTCTTCAGTCACCCTACAGGTTGAAAGTGGAATTGTCTCTCATATAGAACTATAGAGACGTGGTCCACTCCTTGGAAACATTATTACAAGGTTGATTTAAATCCCCTTGAAATAAACCTTTCAAAAAATTCAAATGGGAGACTAATAACCTTTGACATCTGCAGAAAAAAACAGAAGCATGCACTTTACAGTAGCGCCTGTCCCACTTCTCTTTTATTGTTTTGTGGGGAGGGTTGGTGGGTCAGCATAAATTTACGGTACTGTAAAATGAGTTAAAAAGTAACAGTGAGAAGTTTGGTAGGTTTGTTGTATAAACTTTATTGACCGAAAAAATGCCACCGTAAAGGGTATTAAATTGCCCATTTTTGAACTTTGCATCTCCATCACAGCCATTTGTAAATTGGTGTGACCTGTTTTGCTTCCTCATCATTGCTATTACATAATGACTTTTAGTTAAACACTGCTTCACTTAAACTAATTATACAAATTATGTACAAATGTGAACAAAACCATTGTGCTGGTCACATCATATGTTAATCTAGTATGGACAATATCCAAGACATTGTTATCTTTCGGATTGAGAAACTTTAAATGTTTTGCCTCTTCAGATTAAGTTATTTAAATACCAATTGCTGACAGTATGGAAGTGCTGTTAAACAAAGAGTGGAACTGGCATACCTAAATAGTCCTTAAGCAGTTAGAAGTTAAGCAGCACTTTACAATGATAACAAAATGCACATATTTTAACAGAATACATTTTTGCTGAGTCATATGAAAGTTATTTCTCATGCCAGTTATTTATAATTTGCCACATCTCTTGGCCAAAATAAATATACAACCAACAATGATGTAAGAAGAACAACAAAGACAACTGATATTTAGAGCACTTTGGGTGTCTTGAAAGTGCTATATAAATGTTATTTGTTGGTATTGGCTGAAGACGTGCTAAGAATGCAGACCTTCTGGGCAAAGAAAATCTGTACGACCCAAAAGCACGTGTCAGAACCCTCGTACAGGAGCTTCAAAAGATAACCATGGCAGTAGAGGCACAACATGCTGAAAAGACTGCATGTGATAGAGAGGAGTCATTAAAGCCTTACGTTCCATGGGGATAAAGAGGAGCAAGCAATGTACTGTATATGTTGATGATTATGCAATATTTGGTAACACTTTAGAATAAGTACTCTGTATAAACCATGTATAAATGTGCTTATTAACACTTCATTCATCGTTTGCTAACCTTTTTTTCTTACATTGGTCAAACGAGCTAAGTTGTAAGCAATTTCTTTAAGTAGCTGGAAGACATTTCCCCTTTCATACAAAAAGCTTCTTCAGTTCTGGCCAGTTCTTACATTATTTCTTATCAATAAGTCATGTATAAGCCTATTTCTATTCTGTCTGCTTGTCTGTTGGCTGGCTGTCTGTGTAAAAGAAGATTGTGATTATATTTTTTGGATGTGTGCACTTCCTTTCTTCTTTTATACAGACAGACAACCTATTTGCACCTCCTTTCTTTCTAAATTGTTATTGTGCACCTTGGCAGAAGTGTAGGATTATAGATGGAATGCAGTGACCATCAGGCCATATTTTTTGTTTTACTGCTTGTAATCTTTGGACCTGACAGTGAGTGAAAAAAGACTTCATCACAAGAGGATGCTCACACTTGTGTTGAGTGGCAGCTGCAGATAACACTGGGCCACTTTCATACACACACACACACCTGAGATTCCAACTTCCAGAATGAACTAACCTCAACTAGGCTTCCCCTCTTGGCCAGCTCTTGGACGTTTAACAGACAAACAGACAGACAGATTCAGTCTCTTTTCAACCGTGTTAATCCAACAGGAGAACTAATTGAACTGGAAGTGGTGAGAGAATGACAGGCGCGTTCCTGTTCCTTGCCACCTGCTGTGCCTTCATCAGTACAGGTGAGTCTGCAGATCTCTGATGGTCAACCTGACTTCTGAAACTACAATTCAGTACCCAGTATTTGTTCCAGCTATTCTCCAGATCAGCTGTTTCTAATTAGAGCAACTCTTTAGCCAGGGGAGAAATTATTGAGTGAAATCACCTGGTGATTATGTGCATAATTGGAAATAGGTGAAATTTGTGGTACTGAACTATAGCTTCTAATTCCAGAGTGATGCACACTGCTCTACATAGTCTTTTTGTTGTTAAGCCATAATGACAAATTTAAGATATGTTTGAGAATTTTACACAGGAGTTGTGTAAAGATGTGGTATAAGTTTTTACTCACCACTTTCTGTAAATTTGTTTCTTTGCTGGATATAACAATGTGCAATATTTTAAATGTTGTCACAAAACAACAGAGGTTTTTTTTTAATGAATAATCATACATGATTATAAGGATATATAAGGATTATATGAATATACATGATTATATTGTTTATATATGGTCTGCCAGTGTTGGTAATGTCTGAGTGAGTCTGAATGACTGCCTGAGTGGCATGTGACTTTTACTGCCCCCATCGCGATGTAAATACCCCCAGGGTAAAACATTAGAGCATTTATGCCCCTTGGTGCTCTCCTCTGTCACAAGACTTTCATGGGACAACTAGTCTAAGGAAAGTGCCTCTACCGGAATGGGCATTAACATCCACAATTGAGCAATAAAACATGGCAGTATTATCAAAAAAATTCTATTCTAAAATGCCATTACCCTTATAAATACTTAAGCCTTGGAGAAATACCGAGATTTATTTCGATGTTTTAAAAGTAACCCCAGAATTGTAATTGTGACAGCAATCTTTTACCTCATTGGAGGGGGTGGGTAGGTCGGGGGTTCTCTGGTTAGTATTTTTCTGTCCTGTCAGCCTGTTATCATATTTGCAGTAAGTAGCATAGATAAGATCGAATTAAATTAATAACCAAAGAAATGAAAAAAAAAATTCTCCCTGGACTTCTGTGTACTAGTATGCTATATCCTTCACTTGTCTAAATGTCTAAATGAAATGTGTGTTTTTGTCAGCCTGGTGTCAGTGTGAGTCAGGATGGAGGCCCTACAACAACCGCTGCTACTTATTCTCCACGACCAAGCTCTCCTGGGACGAGGCCCGCACCGACTGCGTGTCCAAAAATGCCGATCTGATGAGTATCCAGAACGTCAACGAGAGGGTGAGAATCCAGCAGTGATGTTGCCATTAGTCCTAAATACAGTATCACAAAACAAGGCCAACGCAGCCAGAAACGTTGAGCTTTACAAAAAAAAGAATGCAATTTTGGGCCGCATTTTTATTGAGAATAATAGCAGTAGTGTTGCCAAAGGGCCCCCTGACAATGTTGTGTCCTTATAATTGTCCTACAAACTTTTCCCTGTGGTGGTGCTCGTGCTAAATACGTTAACATAAAGAACACCTTCTATCTGTCTGCACTCGTGTAAGCCGGAATGTAGGCTATTAATGTATAACACAGCTCAGTGCCCTCCCTTTCTTTCTCTCTCTCTCTCTCTCTCTCTCTCTCTCACTCTCACTCTCACTCTACTCTTCTCCTCTGTCTGTCTGTCTGTCTCTCTCTTTCTGTTTCTCTCTTTCTCTCTCTGTCTCTCTCTCTCACTCTCTCTTATTTCTGTCCTCCATCTCTCACGTTGTGTCTTTCTCCCTGCTTTCCCATCTTGTAGACGTGGGTCCGCACTCAGGTTGGGGGACAGATCCACTGGATTGGTCTGAATGACATTGTGGAGGAGGGAGTGTGGGAGTGGACTGACGGCACCGTGTTTGACCCTGATCTGGCGTAAGCGTCTCTGAACTGCATACAGAATTACAGGCAGTAATCGCCGGAATTGTTGTAATGTAATTAGACATAGTGAAGTTCCATGTGTCTGTATGATGGATAGATGTATTAACTGATTTACTTATGGATTCCGGAAGGAAATTAAGAATGTGATCTTTATGTGTTAACATGTTAAGCATGAAAAATATCTTTAAGATTGGATTCAGTTGTGTGGCAGTAAGTAGTGTTTGTGGCTGTTTGAATGGCATGGGGCATGACAGCATGTGGTTGGCTGCCCACACAGGTACTGGCGGCCCAGCCAGCCTGATAACTGGCAGGACAATGAGGACTGTGGACAGGTGGACTCCAATGGCCAATGGAACGACGAGACCTGTGGAGTCCAACGGCGATACATCTGCAAGCGTGAAAATCGTACGTTCACCACCAGCCTCAGCCACTCATTATGTGCCCAATATGAACATCAGCAAACCTCTTTGAAAAAATACCTCTTACTAAGATTTCACTGGCATGAACCTATGCTGACAACTTTATACCTCAGCCACTCACAGTGATGGGCATATGCTTCAAAAGCTACAATCCAGTCCACATTTATGTTCCAGCCATTCACTTCACCGGCTGATACTAATTAGCACAACACTTCTGCCAAGTAGAAGAGTTAATAATTTAAATCACCTGGATTAGGTGCAGAGGTAGAACTGGGTGATTTGGAATATGCAGTACTAGACTGTAGCATCTGAATCCAGGTTGTAGCTGTACTAGACTACAGAGTCCTGACCCCTCATAATTTTTCCGACATACACATCAGTGACCACCTTTAAAAACACCTCTTGAAAAGATTTTACCGACATAAGCCTATGACAACAGCTTTATAGATATAACTTGTTTTTGAAACCACCTTTTTATTTTTGTGATGTTGAACCATCATACTTTAGGTTGGTTGGAGTTACTGAATTACTTAAATGGCATGTGGTAGTATTTTCCCAATATAGTGACAGAATCAGAGTGGACATTTTGGCACATTTATGCATTTGTATTTGGAGTTCATATTTCAAAGACAAAGTTAGCTTTATTGTCAAAAGCCATATGTACAGGTTGTACACAGGATTTGAAATTGCAGTGCTCCCTAGGCCCACAGTGGAAACATTACAAATTTTTCCTAAACATATTTCCTAGTATGAGGACAGAATCACAACTTCAGTATCCTTTTAGAAGCTGATTGTAAATAATGTGAGTTTTGCAACTTTGTTGCTCGGCAGCTAATCCTCCAGTGGTGTGTGACACGGCGAGCGGCTGGGAGGAGTTCCAGTCCAACTGCTACAAGCTGCGCTCCAACCTGAGGAAGAGCTGGGTGTCGGCCCGCGCAGACTGTGTTCGTGAGGGTGGGGACCTGGTGTCCATTGCCACTGAAGCCGAGGAGCAGTACATCACCGGCCGTCTGGACCCCTCCGTCTACGACCTCTGGATTGGCTACTCCACCCTGGTAAGAAGCGTAGCTCACCAGTCAGATACACACACACACACACACACACACACACACACACACACACACACACACACACACACACACACACACACACACCAGGGATGGAAATTTGCACTAGCCAAATGCTGGTATAGTATAAAAACTAGCTGGTAGGTTTCAGGCACTACTGAGTGGCTGGTGATTTCTACCATTTATTGTTCAGTTCGGCTGGTAAAAGTTTGCTAACACACATACACACGTGCACAGACACACACACACACACACACTCCCTCTCTCCCTCTCTATCTTACTTTCTCTCTCTCTCTTTTTTTTTTCTCTCTCTCTCTGCTCTCCTGCACTAAACCCTGAAATCAATTTTGCCCCAAGAGGTACATATATCAGCAACAATTTTGGGTACTGTTTTACTGCACTTAACCTCCTGACTAACACACACACACACACACACACACACACACCGACTGACACACTTCACCTCAGGAGTACATGTATCAGTGACAATTTTGGGCACCGTTCTCCTGCACTTAACCCCCTGACACACACACACACCCACACACACACTTTTCACCTCACGAGTACATGTATCGGTGACAATATTGGACACTGTTCCCCTGCACTTAACCTCCTGACTCACAGCTCCATCTAGTGAGGATGCTTATTACAACATTTCACATGACTGCACACATTATGTGACTTTTCATCACATAGTCAATAAAATATCTCTGTGGAACACTTTGCTGGCAGTAGATTGTAGCAATGGGTATCAATATTTTTTTGCTTATAAAAAATATATAGAAACTGATATCCTTGCCAGATACATTGACTAGAAATAGAAGTGGTAATGACGTGACAATTATTCTGAACTTTGGTTTGGATACGAGTACCCACAGAAATGGTTCTGATCTGGTCCAATGTGTTCACAGGCCTGCACCTCCATCTCCTGTCAAATCCAGCCCAACAGCACTCAGTTCAGCTGGTCTGACAGCAACAGTGCATCATACACTAACTGGGGCACCGGTCAACCTGACCAGAGGTAGGAGGATACAGTAGTGTTGCTTTATACAGCTATATAGAAAAAAGACTAGGTGACTTCTAGCAGTTTAGCCATCCTACACAGTAAACAGTAGAGTTCTGTGAAACTATAATGTGAACAGATTTTTTGTGAGAAGTTGTGTGTGTGAGAGCACGTGTGTGCTTTTCTACAAAGCAAAGGAGCATGCTCAAAGTTACACCCTTTCACTCTGTTGACCTCTTGAAATAACACAGAAACATTATTTTTATGAAGCTTATGATGTTTGTAGTGTGTTGAAATAGTTTAACTGATTCGATGGCATGTGTGTCCTCTGACAGTGACGAGGCAAACGGGTTGTGCACAGCTGTGATTAAGGAGGCCGGGGAGGACTACGGGAAGTGGAAGACTCATGTGTGTCGCCATGAGAGACCCTACATGTGCAAGCGCGGACTGAACAGTAAGCTGGGGTTTGATGGGACTGACTACCCAGGGCCCCCTATGGCAGTAGGGGTCCTGGCAAGACAGATGCATTAGAAACATAGAAAGGAAAGGGGAGGCACAGTGATGGTTTGTGTGTAAGGGCTGTATGCAGCTACTGCAAACGCGTCAGGCTAGGAAGTTTGCTTATATATATATATGCAGCCAGGGATGTTTAAGTGGGGGGAAAAGTGGCACCAACTACCCTAGGGCCCCAATAGCAGTAGATGCCCTAGTAAACACAGGGCCCCCAACCCCCAGAGATTGCTTGTATATAGGGGCCTAGAGTGAAGGGCCAAGCCCCCATCCTAATAGCAGTCTGCCTGACCTTTATCGCTGAACTTGATCTCTGGTAACCTAGCCTAGCTGCAGCCATCTCGCCTTACTGTGAGCTTTTAGCTTAACACGGCCGCTTTAATAGTTTAACGTGTTTGTCCTGCCCCAGCCGTTTGCCCTCCTGGCTGGGTGAGCTTCAGCGGGAACTGCTACTGGCTCGTCAGCAACACCAACCTGTTGACCACTTGGTACGACTCCCAAAACACGTGCTTCAGCTATGGGGGCACCCTGGTGACCATTAAGAGGTGAGACGGAGAGCGCCGGCGGGCATCGGATCATTGGATAATTAGATAATGGTGTTATTTTTTTATTGTCTGATGTTAGGGTTAATGAAATATGCTTTACGGGAAGAGAGGGAAAGGGAAACAATTGTTTTTTTTTTGTTTTTTTTTAAATGCAGGCACAAAACAAGCATTTCACACGTTTGACCAAAAGGTTCACATTTAGAATGTGGCAGAGCCCACTATATTCTTGAAATGAATGCTCTGCTGCCATTATGTGCTTGCCAGAACTACTACGTATGAGTAAAGAAGTGTACAACACACACAAACACACACACGCAAACACACACAATCACACAATCTCTAGACAATCGTACAGTCTATTCAGTAGTGCTTGTGTGGATTAGAGGAGACACCAGTACCCATGCATCTCACATCCTGTGTGAGTCACATCAGACACATTTTCTGAAGCTGACAGTTAACCTGCTGTTTTCAGTCCAGAAGAGCAGTTCTTCATTAATGCCCTGCTGCCTGATCTCCACCAAGCGGATGTGCCTGATATCTGGATCGGGGTCTCGGGTGAGTTGCTGTCACCCTGAATCCCAGAGGGCACTTCAGACTGAACGCGTAATGACAGCCCGAAAACAATGCTGACAGAAGGCATTTTAAAAGACTTGACCATCGTAAACAACTTTAAAACAGCAGGACAGGGCACAGATGAACATTTTCTATGAAACTCGAAAAATACTGTTTCATCTGCCTTCTGCAGAATTAGAGTTTTAGGACTGCCCATGTTATTGAGAGAATTGTCATTGCCACACAACAGTGTTAATGGGAATTGGCATTACAGCAGTATTTTAATTCAGTAAAGGAAAGATAAAGAAAACTAAAAAAAAGTATATCTTAAAACGTCACCAGATTATTGTCATCATATTTCCAATGCAATGCCATGTGCCCTGAACAATAAGATGATGCCTGATGTAAAGATGAACCTGATATGTGACATTACCAGATAAGGACCAGGATGGCGACTTCCAGTGGGTGGATAACACCCATGTGCAGTATGCAAACTGGAGGCCGAATTTCCCCCATAACACAGTCAACATGTGGGACTGTGGTCAAATCTACACGGGTGAGGGAGAAATTCACACAACTTAAGCTTCACTCTCCTAAACACTCCATTCACTTTTTTTTCTCACTTCAGCTATTTTTGTGATCCTCTGTTGCCTTTTGGTTTTTAACGACCTCCCTCCCTCCCAACCCCCACTCCAGGAAATTACAATGGTAAATGGGAGACCACCAACTGCAACAAGAGGCTCGGTTACATCTGTAAAATGCCTGGAGGCCAAAACGTCAAACCCACAGCAGCTCCAGGTTAGAGATTCCTTTCATGCAGATGCATGCTCTCGTTGCTCTCGTTGCTCTCGTTGCTCTCGTTGCTCTCGTTGCTCTCGTTGCTCTCGTTGCTCTCGTTGCTCTCGTTGCTCTCGTTGCTCTCGTTGCTCTCGTTGCTCTCCGGACAACTTTCACTGCCGGACCAGTAAGAACTGCTACGCGACAGGACGTAGAAAGACCAAAGGAATCTTCCAACAAAGCTAAGTTTCTTGCATCTACCTACACCATCTTACCACATCTTACAAAAATCCATCACCACTTCACCTACTAGTCAAAAAAGCAAAATAGAATTCTAAGTGTAAATTCAGCTTGTTAACACTAAATACACCGCACGCCGAATCACCCTCGGTCTGTTTTTAGCATCTTAGCTAACCGATTAGCATCACACATTACTACGCTAGCTCACCATAACCGGCTGCACTAGTAAATACCCACCTACTAACGATATGGAAACCTGCTGCAGCCGAAAAGATTGCACTTTTAAAGTGTTAAGGTTGGGTTCGGAAAATGCTGCTCTTAAAGCAACCATCCGCCGACTTACAAGCGAAATCTCCACACTAAACAATACATTAAGTAATCAAACGAAACAGCTAACCAGTATGTCTCTGTTAGCTTCTCACCAGAAACCAGACTGCTCCACCCCGCGCCAGAGCCAGCCCTGGACAGAAGTCGTCGCTCGACACCAAAGGGGAGTACCGAGGAAAATTTCTCCTCCTCCTATTCTTGATCTTTCAAATAGATACACTGTTTTAGCTGACGCAAACACAACTCACCCCTCTCATGTCTCTCCCCCCCAGCGCCGCCGGATCACCCGGG
Source organism: Setipinna tenuifilis (assembly GCA_030347295.1). Taxonomy (NCBI): domain Eukaryota; kingdom Metazoa; phylum Chordata; class Actinopteri; order Clupeiformes; family Engraulidae; genus Setipinna; species Setipinna tenuifilis. Next base: position 25,560,552 of record CM059273.1, read on the forward strand.
AGAAGCCTCGTCAACCACCGTCCTCCACTCAGCCAGCGGCGGTCCTCCTTGGGTCCTCCATGGTTCGCCATGTGACCCTAGCGAGGACGGAGACGTGGTGTCTCCCCGGGGCACGAGTGGAGGACATCGAGGCCCGGGTACCGGAGGTGGCTGACCAGCACCCGACCGCGTCCACGATCGTCGTGCACGTCGGCTCGAACGACATCAAGCTCCAGCAGTCTGAAAAACTTAAGTCTGATTTTACTTCTTTAATTCAGACCATACGTGCTACTGGTAAAAAATGCATAGTCTCAGGCCCAATTCCCTCTGTTTGCTTCTCAGACATGCAGTTCTCCCGTATCCGCCAGCTCCACCTGTGGCTGCTGGGGCACTGCTGCCGCGAGAGCATCCCCTACGCTGACAACTTCAGCTGCTTCTGGACCAGGCGGAACCTGTTCGCCCGGGACGGGCGACACCTGAACAGAGCCGGAGCGGGTCTGCTAGCCAGCAACCTGGAGCTAGCGCTAGCAGCCCACCGGCACCCAAACTGACACGTAAGTTCCACGCCAGTGCACCACCTATACAATACAACCAGAGCTGATGATATACCCTGTGTTAGCACCCTTAGCTCTTTGAACACCGTGCACCCGGCTCAAAGAAACAATCAAACTTCGCCCAATCATATCCCCCCCATTATAACCCATCATAGACAACGCAAAGTTAAAACCATAGGCTGCGTAAAAAACAACCTAATCAACATCCCACTCCAGCGCCGAGTTACTAATCCCAATACCACCATTAAAGCCGCACTTCTTAATGTAAGATCTCTTACCAATAAGAGCTTTATTATAAACGACTTAATTTTAGACAAAAAGCTCCATTTTATGTTCCTGGTAGAAACATGGTTAAAAGAGGACGGGGCCGCCACCCTTATTGAAGCCTGCCCACCAAACTACAAATTTTATCAGGTATCAAGAGACAGCAAAAGGGGAGGTGGTGTAGCCGCCATCATCTCTGATAAATTTACATGCACTGAAATCAATCTTGGCATCTTTTCATCCTATGAGTACTTAGCCCTCAAAGTACATACTAACCACAGTCTGATTCTCGTCGCACTTTATAGACCACCAAAACACTCACCAACATTTATATCAGAATTTTCCACCCTACTGTCAACGATAGTCACAAACTACGACAGATTAATTATCGTGGGAGACTTTAATATTCACGTCAACAAAAATCATGACACGAACGCGAAGGAACTACTAAACACTTTAGATAGCTATGGACTATGTCAATACATAACAGAGGCCACTCATCGACTAGGTAACACGCTCGACCTAGTAATATCACACGCCACCAACATTAACAACATCACCGTATCAGACGTCGCCATCTCCGATCATTACTGCGTCCTATTTGAATCCGAACTCATCATAACTACCAACAGTAGCAATAGTCAAATCCGCAAGCGCTACATAAACACCTCCATCGAACGAGAATTTACCAACCTTGTTGCTGCCCACGACCTCATAAACGAGCAAGACTCACTTGAGGAAATGGTAGTCAGCTTTAATAGCAATTTAAAAGAAATCCTAGATAAAGTCGCCCCCCTACAGTCAAAATGTAGATTACGAGCCAAACCATCCCCCTGGATAAACGACTCAGTTAGAAAACTCAAAAGACAGTGCAGAGCAGCAGAGCGAACCTGGAGAAAGACCAAATTAGAGGTCAACCGCCTAATCTTCAAAGAACGCATCTCCACTTACAATAATGTTATTCGCACTGAAAGAAGAGCGTATTTCTCAAAAATTATCGCAGACAATCATAGCAATTCAAGAGTACTGTTCTCCACAATCGAAAGGCTATTAAAACCTGAACCAGCCTGCGACATGCGTAGCTTAGCCACCCCATCTAGGTGCAATGAATTTGCACTGTTCTTCACTAACAAAATAACTACCATTAGAACCGGTATTATTCATGACCCCAATTATTACCACCAACCTCCTCGCAGGGATCCACCAACCCTTAATAACTTTAACCCCATCTCAGAAGAAGAACTGAACAAGATAGTCAAACAAAGTAAACAGTCAACCTCTAGCCTTGACCCTATACCTACCTTCCTTATGAAAAACATCTTTAGTTGCGTTTCAACACCCGTACTACAGATTATTAATACCTCCATCGTCACAGGAGTATTCCCCAACTCCTTTAAAACCGCAGTTGTAAAGCCACTCCTGAAAAAAGCAGATCTGGACCAAAACACACTGAACAACTATAGGCCAATCTCCAATCTCCCATTTATAAGCAAAATATTAGAAAAAGTCGTCTTTAAGCAACTCAACCTGTTCCTTAGCAAACACGATATATTAGAAAAATTCCAATCAGGCTTCAGAGCAAATCACAGCACAGAGACCGCCCTAACTAAAATAGTTAATGATCTCAGACTTAGTATGGCCACAAACAAAGTCTCTGTCCTAATCCTCCTAGACCTAAGTGCCGCCTTTGACACTATTGACCACAACATATTACTTAACCGTCTTGAGACCTGGGTAGGCCTCTCAGGCAATGCATTAAAATGGTTTGAATCATATATTAGAGGAAGGCAATTCTACGTTAGTATAGGAGACCACGTATCCAACAAACACAACATGCCCTTTGGAGTCGCCCAAGGCAGCTGTCTCGGCCCCCTTCTTTTCTCATTATACATGCTACCATTAGGCAACATTATCAAAGAATATAATGTAGATTTCCACAGCTATGCCGATGACACACAGCTCTACATATCAGTCGAGCCGAATCAAACTACCGCCCTACACACTCTAACCTCCTGCCTAACAGCTATTACACATTGGATGAACAATAACTTTCTAAAATTAAATGAGGACAAAACAGAAGTCCTGCTTCTTGGCCCCAGAGACAAACGCGAGGCGCTCTACTCTAACCTAGGAAACCTTAACCAACATGTCAGAGAAAAGGTGACAAGCCTAGGAGTGACCCTGGACTCTGACCTAAACTTTGAACCTCATATTAATAAATTAACAAAAACCGCCTACTTCCACCTTAGAAATATCGCAAAAGTTCGCCCGTTCTTAACCCAGCAGGACGCTGAAAAACTGATACATGCATTTATCTCAAGTAGACTAGATTACTGTAATGCCTTATTTGCAGGCCTCCCCAAAAAGTCAATTGAGAAACTACAGCTTATTCAAAACTCGGCTGCTAGGTTACTAACAAAAACTAGAAGAAGGGATCATATCACCCCCATATTAGCTCAACTCCACTGGCTGCCTGTCTCCTATAGAATTGAGTTTAAAATACTCCTGTTAGTATTCAAGGCTATAAATGGTTTTGCCCCCTGTTATATCACTGACACACTCTCTGCTTATATCCCTGCACGAGCCCTCAGATCGACCGAAGCTGGCCTCCTGAGGGTCCCAGAAGCTCCACCCAAAAGGATCGGGGAAGCAGCCTTCTCATACCACGCCCCAAGAAGATGGAACGCCCTACCACAACACATTAGAGAAGCCGAGTCCGTCGACGCCTTCAAAAGGCAACTCAAGACTCATCTGTTCAGCCTCGCCTACACCTAACGGCCCTACCGAGGACTCTCCACCCCCCCCCCCCATCCCCATCCCCAAGCACCCAGACCAAGCCCCAAGCACCCAGACCAACAGCAGTCGCACAACGCCCCCCCCCCCCTCCAAAGTCCCCCTTTCACCCTCCACCCAAACAGACCCACAGCAACCACTACTTCACCCCCACGAGGACTACCACCCACCCCCAGTCTACCACAGCCCCGGCAGAAGGGCTTCCCTAGGGGACGCGGTTCTGCCTGAGGTTTCTTCCTTTTTTTTTCCCGGTTTGATTCAACTACATACAACTCAGGGAGTTTTTCCTCACCCCTGTTGCCCCTACGGACTTTTGCATGTGCTCACGCAAGAGCCTGCATCAAAGGGACATTGCGTTGTTATGGCTAATGCTGTTTTGTTGTGACCTTGCCAAACTGTGAAGCACTTTGAGCTGCATCTTGTATGTATGAACTGTGCTATACAAGTAAAGGTTATTATTATTATTATTATTATTATTCATACACAGTGAGAAGTAAAGCATAAAACCAACTTTAAAGACAAAAAGTACATTCATGTTGGTTTAGCTAAATACTTACATATACATAATGAACATACATGCTGTTGGTTAAGTGAAACCAAAATAAAAAAAGGTCTATATAGCTGCTTTTCTTAATTCTTTTTTGGGTTGGCTCAAAGCAGCCCTTTTTACAGTTTCAACATCACAGATGTTCATGGCCAATGCTACACTTGCAGAGTTAACTCAGTAGGGAAGTACTAAGAAAAAAGGGCTTGCAACAAATCTTGATCATAACCCAGAGGTAAATCTAAGTTAGACCTATCTGAAATACCTAATTACTTGTTAGCAGTATTTCCAAACAAAAAACTCTGTGGACTGATAGTAAATAAGTTACTACAGGTAAATGTGGAGACTCCAGTCAGCATAGTGGTTGGAAATCAGGGACAAGGTTTTATTTACATTGATGCATTGATGGAGAAAGAGTCATAGTTTGAGGCAAAATTTAGCCAGCGTCACTGCCAGAACTTCCAGAGATCAGCCAGCTATCCAGGATTTTCCATCCTTCTCATGCCTCTCGACATGTCTCTCTCTCTCTCTCTCTCTCTCTCTCTCTCTCTCTCTCTCTCTCTCTCTCTCTCTCTAACAATGGATAATTTAAGCTGAAATGTCCTATACAAAAAAGTGGGTGTACCCAATGGCACCAGCCCCACATGAATATGCAATAGGCAGTTGTACGTGAGTGGGGTCTCGTCCTGATAAGATCAGAGAGGGTGCCAAACCAACGTCTGTATGTTAATTAAAAGAATGGGACAGATCTTTCAGACACACCAAATGGATGTGAAAAAAAAGCTCTGATTCTGATAGAAAGAGTTCTAAGAACACAGAATAATTTAGGAATAATAACAATAACAACAACAACAACAACAGCAACAATAATAACAAAAACAACAACAACAATAATAATAATAATAATAATAAATGTTTACAAATGTACAACATTAATATTATTATTATTTAGATTTCTTCAGGATATGAAATGTAACTGTTCAGGCTGATTGATGCAAACTGTCTAAGTCAAGGAGCAATGAACTGCACAGCCAGCAGTGTAAACTATACAGACACACAACAAGACACACATCAATACATTCAGCATTCATCTTGCAGTATAAATAACAATGAAAGACCAAAGGAAAGCATAGATACAAAACAAAAAGTAGGTAAAATAAATGAAAGAGTAAATAAGTACTCTAACTAAGTAAAACTACAATGAATTAAAACTAAATATAAAACCCTAAGGTGCATACATGAATACAAACATAACAAAAAAACTTTGCTGGTGAACTGTCATGTAACCCCCCCTCCCAAACCCACCCCCACTAGACGGGCGCTGTGACCCGGGCTACCTGCTGTTTAAGGACCATTGCTACTACTTTGAGGACGACGAGGTAAAGAACTGGAACGACGCAAAGCAGTACTGCATGGTGCAGGGGGGAAACCTGGCCAGCGTCCACAACGCAGAGGATGTGGGCTTCATCTCAGGTAAGATCAGAGATCTTGATCCCTATGAAAAAGTTTTATTTACAGTTTTGGGCCCTCTTTATTATTAATGATAATACAGGGTGGGCCATAACAATGGGACACATCGCATGTATATTTTGGATTTTGGAATGCAACATTCTAGATATTATGAGGGCCACCATCACCAACTACCTGTAAGCAATAGCATGTTAGATAATATGTTGACCTCCTGTATATCAGCAATTTAATAAATATGCCAGGTATGTTATAGTGTCCTAAAAGATCCCCCCTGTCAATGCTGGGCCCTTAGAATTGTCCAGCCCCCTGACAGTGCCCCCCGGGGTGAGATGGCAGCACAGGTGATCCAGTCAAGATCAAGTCAGGGCATGTCATCCTCCTATCCTGAGCATGTTTTGTTTTGTGAATATTTTGTGTGAAATCTGTCCAGATAGCACATAATGCTGCTGGAGGCCAAACATGCTGTTGGTTATGAGCTGTTTCCATTCAAAGCCTTTGAGATTGTGATTGTTGATTGTTTGTCTGCCTACCTGTTTTGCATGCAGCACACATGCCAAGGACCTCATGGGTTGGCCTGAATGACATTGACTCTGAGGGCACGTTCGTCTGGTCTGATGGCAGCGCCGTGGTAAGTGCAGACCATGCAGTCAGGCAACCCTGTAGAAGATGCTGATCAATATACAAAAATGCATGCTCATATATATATAATGGATGAGCATGCATTTTTGTGTGTGTGTGTATATATATATATATATATATATATATATATATATATATATATATATATATATATATATATATATCTGCTGGAGATGGAAAAGTCAAAGTATAACAAAAAGGGGAATACCCGCGCAGCATTTTTATCTCCCACTGTGGGATTTTTCATTTGCACATTTTGAGCAGTATGGTTTTCGTCATGCACCTGATGAACATATGCACATATGCACATAAGAAAACACATTGTGGGAATTAAAAAAACAATGTGTGGATATTGTTTGTTTTTTTTTCATTATTATTTTCATAATTCCAGAGGTGAAAAATTCTCTTGGTTCCTGCAGGATTACCTTCGCTGGGAGACTGACCAGCCTGACAACTGGCAGGGCAATGAGGACTGTGTCCACATGCGCGGGGTGGGGCACCCTGAAGCTGGCACACTCAATGACCAACCCTGCACCTACACCTTTCCCTTCATCTGCAAGAAAGGTGAGACCTGCCCTTCCTGGCTGCCTGTGGCCCCAAGAGTCAAGTGGAGTCAAGTCATTTTTTTTCTATAGCACATTTAAAAACAACAGAGTTAGCCCACAGTATTCCACAACACAAGCATAATTTAAAAAATAGCCAGGTGAAGTCAATGCTTTTTTTGCCAAAATGATCAGACTTTGCCAGCAATTTAGTTTAGTCTGTCACTGAAAACTAGACATGACATCAGACAGGACCCTACACAAAAGGCCAACAATACATGAGACTGAAATACAGAGTGCAATAAAACATCCAGAAATCTGCATCCCTATAAATGTATTAAATAAATAGATATGATTACATAAATCAATAATTAAACACATGAATAAAAATAAATATAAGATAACAGAGATAAAAACTATTAGAAACAGCTAAAAAGATAAAACATAAAAAGATAAAACAAAAAGAATGTAGCTTGACTGCTGGACCATTATAATAATATAATGTTTTTTCATCCTCTTCTTTTAGCCAAAGGCCAGGGCCCCCCACCTCCTCCCCCGACCTCAGGTCCAGGTAAGACAGGACAGGATCCTCCTGAGTGCTCATCACCATCCACATGAGCTGCTGACACAACTGCTTGCCACCTTAGTTCTTCCCACCCTTGTGCTTTCTTAATGAATTATCTGACATTTATTTTTCGCATTGGAGAAGATAACATATTTCTTTCTGACTATTCTGCCTTACAATCCCAAAATGCAGTAACTACATATTTTTATCAAAATTGAGTTCAGACTGGAAATTGACTTTATAACACTTCCTTTGTCCTGTGACTAATCTCTTGCTTCTTCCTATTAGGAAAGTACATGAACGCATTACACTATTATACAACATGTTTCACTTACCAGTATGAAAACTTTGATGGCATTTTTCTCATTAAATATGTCTTTTGTGTCCCTTACCGCTTCCTGTAGGCTGGAATGAGAAGTGTGGCTCCTGGGTGGCGGATCCCTTTAATGACTTCTGCTACCTGTTCAACTACCTGTCTATGAGGACGTGGGCCGATGCCAGAGCTGACTGCGTCAACCAGGGCGGCGACCTCATCAGCATCACTGAGACCTTTGAGCAGGCCTTTATCCAAGGTCAGGCTTCCTACGCAGTGTAGAAAACTCTTTAAAATATGGAATTTGATTTTAGTATTTTCCTGGTTTTGTTAAGTATGAGAAAATAGGAGAGGGTATGGAAACAATACTCGTGTTTCTACTGACTTTTTAATTATCCAAGGTTCGACAGTGCTCAGTCAAACAAACATCACCATAATCTCAGTCTCAACACAAAACTGTCACATTGTATTTAAATGGTCCTATAGAGTGTCCTTATATAAACACACAACATTTACAGATGTTGAGACTTAATCCATCTGTTAAAGATATGTGTCATATTAAGGTTAGGGTCAGGGTTGGGTTTCATTAAGGTGATAAGTCAGTAATCAACAAAACAAATAAAGTACATTTCAACAAACCATCTATAAAGTCTCTGTGGGTGGACAATCCAAATAAGATGTTACCAAACTTTCATTTATATGGCAACATGGGTTTTAGTATGTGTCATTCTAAACAAACAGTTGTTTACCTGCAGCTAAAATACAGCAGATCCCTACGGGGTGGTCTCTGTGGATGGGGGGCCACGACTCTGAGACTGAGGGGGGCTGGGAGTGGACCGACGGCTCCCCCTTCCGCTACATCAACTGGAACGCAGGTGAGAGGCCTGAGAGAGAGAACTGGGCATGGGGGGCGTGTGGGTGAGCGGATGAGACAAGAGGGGCATGGTGATAACTAGGAAAAATATTGGTAACTCTATTAAGCTTGTATTCATAAGTCTCTATGAACATGTTCATGAAGAGTTATAATGCCTTCATAAAGCATAATGGTTGTAATTAGTATTCATACCTATTTATACATACTCATGACTGCACTAGGCAGCTAAAGCTTTATAACCATAGAATGCACTGTGTCACTACAATGCCTTAGGAGTACAGTCATGAGTATGTATAAATAGTTATGAATACTTTACATACTTCCTGAATGCAGGAATGCAGGATAAGTCTATATGAATGTTTTTATAGTCTTTTGAATACAAGCTTTGTAGAAAGTGCTACCGAAATATTTTGTGGAGACAGGCTAATACACACCTAAAACCGATGAAAAGACAAGGAGGGAGATGACATACTTTTTGCTAAATGCCAATTGCCAAATGATCATTTATTTATTTATTTTTATTATTATTATTAATTTTAAAAAAATTGCATTGGGCAAAGATTGTGCAATCTTCCTCTTTGTCTAACTGCTATCGTTTATTCCTACAAATGAAAAGAAAGTAGAATATTATTCCTATTCCAGAGACCTACGCCCTGTTTTCCTGCCGCAACCACAAAATGATTGTGGTTATACTCACCTAGATGATTTTCATGCAGGCAATCCTGATGATTACTATGGAGAAGACTGCCTTTCCATACTTATCAATAACGGCTACTGGAATGATGACAATTGTAACTATAACAGGGGTTACATTTGCAAACGAAGAGGTATTAAATATTTCTGTCAGTAGTTCACCTGTTACTTGTTCATATGCCTTAATGAAAATCAGTTCAGTGTATTCATTTTCTCTTTCAAACAATCTCACCAATCTCTTAAACAGGAAACACCCCAAAGCCTCCTCCTCCAGATGATGGTAAGGATATCTGACAGTAGTTTTCATTTTGTACTAGTTTTTGTTGGACCTGGATTAAAATCTTCAAAAAGTTGTTTACGGTGACATCATGTCAGATGAAGGTGTACAAACACGTAACATGTTCACTTGATATGATAAAGCAATATTCCTATCTATGACATTATTTATTTTAAGTATAGATGTAGCATGTAGCAACTGTAGATGTAGCGTTCTATACTGTGTTAGTATGTAAAACGCTTATTGCGCACAAATAAAGGGGGTTTGAACTAAAACAAACGGATTTCAATTGAATTGAATTGAATTGAGTTTATTTGAATCAAATTGTATTGAACTGAAATGAATATGGATATGACTGCTGCTGGTTTCCTCCAGGCTTCTACACAGCGCTGGCCTGTGAGGGCTCCAGCATCGTCCTCCACTGCCCTCACAACAGCGTCATCAACATCAAGTCAGCGTTCTTCGGCCGCAACAGTGCCACTATTTGCCCTCATGACGAAGGAGCCTCAGGTGCTACATCTGTTTTTATGTATACATTTATTTACGTTTTCATGTAGAAATGTATGTAGTATCTACTCCTTATTTTGTTATCTTTAATATCTCTTGGTATTAAGCACAAGATATCATTAGCGAAGGTTGTCTGAACTCTTTAGATTCTTAAAAAACGTTACACTGATTTTAAAGCCATCACACTTAAAATATTCTCGCATTCACATTATTTTTGTTTTGCAGGATCTTGTGAGGTGCCAGGCATTTTGCCTGTAGTCAGGAAGCAGTGTGACAACAGAGCGGTCTGTTTCCTGTACGCAAACACAGAGACAGACCCCTGCCCGACAATCTCTAAGTACCTACAGGTGGTTTTCAGCTGTGAACAGAATGGTAGGTGTGGTGAAATAGCCTATGGGCTTTTTTTGTTTTTCTCTCTCTCTCCGTTGCACTCCCACGTAATAGCACCAATTTTCTGGGCAAGCTGAATCAGGCTTTCTGCATTTCATCAGATTGCTTGTTGTTTTGTGTTTTGTGTTTTTGGCAGTGTGTGTGAGGGGGCTCGGCGTGGAGGATGGAAACGTGACAGACGCCATGCTCTCGGCCTCCTCCTCCCAGAATGGCAAAGGGCCGGCCAAGGCTCGGCTCAATAGCGCCTCTTGCTGGATGCCCTCAGCTGCCTGTGAGTGCACTGCAGCACTCGTGCCAGCGTGTCCTTATATAGACTATCTACAGATGTTGAGACTTAAATAATAAATAATCCATCTGTTAAAGATATGTGTCACGTGAAGGTTAGGGTCAGGGTTGGGTTTGATTAAGGTGATAAGTGATAAGTAATCAACAAAAAAACAAAAAAACTACATAGAGATATAGCACAACCTAGTATCACAACCTAGTAGCCACATAGTTATTCAGCACAGTAGATTTGTCACTATGAGAACAACAATTTAACCCACTCCACTGGTTCCATGTCTATAATGTTCTGGAATTTTACCACATTGAATAAAAAAATGTCTTGAAGAAAGCAGCATAGGCCTTTACACTTCACCTATCCAGCTGAGCTCATATGAGAAGAAGTCTAATTTCAAAGTTCAAGTTTCAAATGTCCTTCCCCCAACACCAAACTTTTTGCAGCAAATTCCTGGATCCAGGTGGACCTTGGCGCTCCAAAGAAAGTGACAGGGGTGGTGGTCCAAGGTTGCCCCACTGCAGACCACTGGGTCACCAAATTCAAAGTCCAGACCAGCACAGACGGCCTGCAGTTTAATGACTATAATGAGGATGGAGGGGTAACCACAGCTGCCTTATTTCTGACCTTTTTTTCTTGTTTATTTATTTGTACTTTATGTATTTATTATTAGGTTTGTGACAACATTATTCAAATTTCTCAATTATTTATCATTATTTATCAAAATAGTTTGAATAATTTTTGAACTGGAAATTCAGCTGTCCCAAGATAAATTAATTTTAGTAATATGGGGAAGTTGAGGAGAACTTGTACATGTTCTGTCTATTGATCAAATTCTCCATACATATACTTACTATAAGAGACAGTGGTTACAAAATGTGTATATAGACTGAGTGTGTCACTTCACTGCAGGCTTGTTTGCAAGTGGTGTGTGTGGTGTGTGTGTGTGGTCCCTACAGGTGTACTTGGGAAGTGTGGACAGGACAAGTCCCGAGACACAGCTCCTGGGGACGCCTGTCTCCGTGCGTTACATTCGTGTCTTACCAGTCGAGTGGAACGGAGAGGCAGGACTGCGTTTTGATATCCTGGGCTGTGTCCCTGATTGTGCGTACATGCCTGTTCATCTGTTCATGAGATCACTGTTGATATCAGCCATTGATGCCAACATAAGGGTTGTGGCTTTAGTTGTGACTGAACATTTCTCATTGTTTGTTTCACAGATGCCATAACATGTAGATCAAAAATCAGCTTCGACCATTCAACTGACATGAAGACGTAAGTCAGTGTTTATTAGATGTTATGGTTATTATATTCTATTATATTATATTATATTATATTACATTACATTACATTATGTCACATTGCATTTATAGCTCAGCACAAGCATACTGGTCGTGAGCTGCACCCGTAGAACAATACCTCTGCATATCTGTATCTGTTTTCCTTGCTTGTTTTCCTTGACTTTAAAGTAATATATAAAATGTGTATGTCTACTTAGTGTCCATTGCCCTGCCGGGTGTGCTACTGAACCATACAGTGTGTACGGAACCATAACATATCGTGGTGTAAGTAAACACTTACAGAATAGAGTTCCCAGTACTGTATGTTGACACTATAGAATATACTGTGATAAATTGGAAGAAGTACTGATGGAAGCTGCTATGTTTCCATGTACATTTCTGGGTTGGTCTTGTAGGACTCGACTATATGTGCAGCTGCCATTCATGCAGGAGTGATTCTGAATGACAATGGAGGAGACTGCACTCTCCTCAAAGCACCTGGCCAGTCCCTCTACCCCGGCTCCATCAGAAACGGCATCACCTCCAATCAGTATGAGCACAAAATGCTTTTTAATAAAGCTAGAGATACTTCCTGGCATAGTTATGATATGAAATAATACATGTTTTTTTAATGGCACCTTTTCTCTCACAGGTATGATGGAAACTATGGCATCTCTTACACGTTTGCAGATGGAGGTAGGTGGTTTCCCCAGATGTCTTGTTCTTGTCAAGTGTATTCCTTCAAGGATATAACACAAATATTATTTATAATTCTGACTTTGGATTTTGAAAAAAAAAAACATGTCAGAATCAGAGCATCAACATGTGGTTGAGTAATATCACACTTTTGCTTTAGACAGGGGTGCCACTAGAAGTGTTGAGCTCCATGAAAGAACACAATTGTGGGGCCTCTCTATACTAATATATTAATAGTGTTCTTATAGGGCCTCCTGTCAATGCTGGGCCCTTAAAATCTACTCCCCCCAACCCGTTGCCCCACCCCAGCTGCGCCCCTGGCACTAAAGGTTGTCTCTTGACCTCTAACACTAAACACCCTGCCTATTCGTTCGCTCTGCAGAACTGCGCTGCTCGGGGCCTGACTGGTATGAGTTTGGGGAGTTCTGCTACAAGCCGTTCGACGACAAGAGGACGTGGAGCAACGCCAGAGACGAATGCAGGAAGTTAGGGGGCCGACCTGGTGTCCATCACCTCCATGACGGAGCAGTCTTGGCTGGAGAGCTACCTCTACATGGGTATATGACACAGAGCTAACTGCTAACATGCTCCACACCTCAGCCATTCTGTTTTGGCATCATTGGGATTTTGACTTACAGAGTTTGTTAGGACAATATGACTCAGCTATGTTAACTCTGTAAGTTCAGACATAACCATAAAGGTGATGCGCTGGGCAACTTTTTAAGTAATGTTACTAAGAGATGAGATGTCACAAACAGATGTTGTTTGACCACTTTATCACTGAAGTTAACACCATTTCATCAGGAGAATTTCAAACTTTCAAACAGCAGCAGGCAACTTTTCCTTATCATCCCATCAAAAAAGTAGAAGTCAATCATGTTGTGTCTGGCAACATTGTTTAAAGGAACTGTAAAATAATAGTGTTACCATAGGATCTCCTGTCGCTGCATCAGCACAGGGGTGTTCTCTGTGCAGTCTCATGACTCCCTGGTCCCTTTGGAAAGCGGTTTGGTTCTTTTAAGACCAGAACTGAGAGACTAAGAGGGAGTTTCTTCCCCCAAGCCATACAGTTTATGAATGCATAACTTCCTGAACTCACTTGCTTATAAGCATTTATTTATTAATTGTGATGTTTATTTATTTATTATTCTTTTATTCTTTTATTTTGACTTATTTTTAGAGATTTTTTTATTGCTCAGAAGAAAGTATTAGTCGCAATGTCAACAAATATGCCTTTTGATATGATTCCTGATTCCTTTGTTTACCCCCCCTAGCCACCAATGACGTGTGGATTGGCCTGAATGACCTGCGCTTCCCCGGGTTATTCTCTTGGTCAGATAACCACCATGTCACCTTCACCTACTGGGCACCTGGCGAGCCCAACAATCACCTGGGTTTCAATGAGGACTGTGTAGAGATGTTCTACCAGGTAGAGAACATATGTTTTCCTCATTCTCCATCCCTACAGGAGAGCACATCAAGGACAGGTTGTAAAATCCATAAAAAGTCCACAGGGGTGCATGCATACACATCCAAAATCTATTTATCAGTTGTAGGATCAGGCAAATGTACAAAACAAATGTGCACAGCACACACTGATTTTAATGCTTTCAGAAAAAAATAATAATGATGAATGCGCAGACATTCCTTTGCTATGTTTTTTACGTGTTGTAAAAATTACTTCCCTTCCTGGTCAGATTTCTCTCTGTTTCTGTATGTCTGTAGACGGGCAGGTGGAATGACGTGACCTGCACTGAACTCAACACCTACATTTGTAAGAAGGCTAAGGCACACTACCCGCTCCCCTCCATCAAGCCCACCGTCTATGGCTGTGCACAGGTGAGACAGTTACCACAAGATTGTAGCTTCTGTTGATTGTAGCTTCTGAATTTAAGTTGTTCCTCACTGCTTTATGTTCAGTACAAATGGAGTTCAGGATAGTGTCCTAAGTCTGCTCCACTACCATGATGTGTGTTTCAGGGCTGGGATGCATATGGCTACAGCTGCTACTGGTTTGAAAATGGGCCCAGAACAAGGGCCGAGGCCAAAGCCTTCTGTGAGGAGAAACAGGGCTCACTGCTTCACATCATGGATGTGTGAGTGGGCCTCCACTAATAACAGTTATAATAAATAATTTTAATAATAATTTTTATACTGTTATCATGTACCAGATGTGACACAGGAGTTGCAAGATAACTACACTTATAATATATATATATATATATATATTGCTGACCGGTACTATTTTTATGTATTTTATGTACTTGGTATTAATATATAGGCACCAGGTGAGTGGTGGTCAGGTCCCTCTTTACTATAAAGTGCCTTTGGATGCCTTAAAAAATCCCTATACAAATGCAGTGTGTTGCTGTTGTTGGTGGTGGCTTTGTTCCACAAGGTTTTGTTGCCATGTGTGTATTGTTGAGCTAGTTGGAGATGTTGTGTTTGTTAGCTATGAGCAAGCCCACTTCACGGCCAAACTGGCCCAGTACTCTGGGCAGTGGTGGATGGGCCTGATGGGACACGGAGGCGCTGTGGGCGTCGATTACTACTGGGACAACGGCAAACCCATCACCTACACCAACTGGAACAGGAACCAGCCAGGTAAGGATCTGTTTTCTATGCTCATAAAGTGATTTAAAAGTTCTGCGAAACATTAAAAAACACTAAAAAGAAGTGCTGCTTAGAAGCAGTTAAAACAATTAAGTCAATGTGCTGCGTGAATGTTTTTTATGTTAGTTAAACTTGGACTGTTTTTTTCCAAGTATCATGAACATATGTTAGCCAAGTAAGGACCCCATATAGTAAAAACAAAACCCACACACTGTTTTCTCTGCTGCTCAGGAAGTGATTTGAATGCTGTGCGCTTAAATCACTTTGGAAGCAGAGAAAACAGTTTGCGGGTATCTTTTCGTATTTATGTTGACGTAGCCTAAAATATTTTGTAGGCCAGTATGTACTTTAACTTGACATAAGTCAATGATGCTGTATGCTCTTGGTTTGTTGGTTTAACTTGCACTATTTTTCGTACACTATTTTTTTTTAAGTATCATGACCATATGGTAAATAGTTAAATTGCAACCAACCAAAAGTTCAACCAACTTAAAAAAATATCCATACAACACATTACTGTAGTATGTTTACATTTTTAATGGTATTTTTAAGCATGTTCTAAGCAGCACTTTTTTGCAGTGTAGTTGACTGACACGTATGTAGTTTTGGGATTGGCAGTTCAGAGACTGCAAGGAAATGTGTGAGCTGAAAATGAGAGCACCAAGAAGCAACAGGGAGTGGAGGAGGCAGCAGTTGGCGTCTCAAGGTGCTAAATAATTTGACAGCACATTTTGGCGTGTGGTGAACAGCTGCGCGGCTGCATTTTTCATGTCATTTGATTTGAATGCTGTAAGCGTACAGCGCTGCAGTTGCGGCCTTGTCAGACAATCAGTGACACTTCTAATCCAGCTGGGCCTATTCTGGGCCTATTCTGGGCCGCATCTGGGCCTATTCTGGGCCGGATCTGTCTTAATGACAGCACAGCACATAATTGTCTGTGTTCCGGATGAAGACGTATGAGTTTTTTTTTTTTTTTACACCAGTGAAGATGGAGTTAACTGTTGTGCAGCCTTCAAGAGTTCCTTTGATGAATTTTAAGTGGGGCTCGGTATTTCTTGCAACCTAATAATACGACAGAAAAGCCACAATATAACACTTATCACAATACATATTGATTGTGAACAATGACCATGTCTTAAACAGAATTCTCTATAATACCTGTATTAATTCGACATGACAGCAAAGGTAAAGTCTAAAGGACTGTACAACTTCATTTACTTTTATTGTAAAAATTCTGTTAAAATTCTGTCAGTTGTTAAATTCAAATTAACTTTTTAGTTATCTTATATGCTTTCATATACATTGTCAATACAGCAATTTCTGGCATAATATATATCGCAATATCTGTGTTTTGAGCTCAGCCCTCCTTTAATGTAAATTTTGGGGATATTGTTTCATAATGAACAAAACAAAAGAGAAAAAGAAAAAATACATATGTTTTGCAGATAACACAATAGGTTTCTGCATTGCCATGGCAACGGCCGACATCGCTGGGTTCTGGAATAACAAGCCCTGTACGGAGTCACTCCCCTTCATCTGTGAAAAGGCGAGGGATGGTGTGTCTCCCCCGACAGCAGCCCCCACACCCCCTCCCGCCCAGGGCTGCGCAGAGGGCTGGACCGCTCAACCCCACTTCAGGAACTGTTACAAGGTGAGACAGTTGATTCTCTGCCCCCAAGGTCTTGATGTAGGGGACTGGGCTGTGCTTTTGGGGGGGGGCTTTTATTGCCTTTAGTCAACAGAACCCCCAGCATAGACACATATAGAATATTTTTCAAACTCGTCCCTATCTCTCCAAACCCAATCACCAACATGAGCAGTTGACTGTAATAAACAATGTCTCAATGCTAATGTCTGAATTTTTTATGCACTGTGGGTTATTATTATTAATATTATTATTAGTATTATTAGTATTATTATTATTACTATTACTGATAATAGGCTCTCTTGATGTTCTTTGTGTTTTTTGGCTAAGTAAACATATATGATGCGGACATTGCAAGGATTACATCATGTAACAGCCACAACATAAAGCTTCTCCGTGTGACTTGATTCATGCCAGCTCTGACATATTTGGTTGTCTGTGTCTCTGTGTACAGCTCTACAGTGTTGACTTCTCCAAGAAGAAGAGCTGGCAGGCAGCGCGAGAGGACTGCGTGTCGCGAGGGGCTGACCTCATGAGTGTCCACATGTCAGAGGAAGAGGAGTTCCTGTCCTCCTACAGCGCGGGCAAGACCAAGTGGATTGGCCTCAAGCACAACCCCGTGGAGGGAGGTCAGAGTCACAGGAGCCTGAATGTTGAATGTTGAATGTTGAACAATGTCTACCTTTTTGAGTGTATCTGCATGTAACAACATGTAATATTTTGTTACACTGCATCTAATTGATGTAACAGGGACAGTAAAGTAAAGTGTAACCGATCTTAAATTCTACCAGTTCCACAACACATGATTATGATTGTCAGGTGAGACATGATTTCTCTGCTAGCCCTTCAGCACATTTATTCTACACACAAGTGATGAGACACCTGTGGCTTGCACTAATTGGGGTCGCAGGGAGCCCTTATGTGTGTCTCAATAAACAAATCACTTCACACAATAATAATAATAATAATAATAATAATAATAATAATAATAATAATAATAATAATAATTATGTTTTTTAAAATGCTTCTAAATAGATAAATCATGTAAGCTGGTAAACAATTAAGATTAAAAAGTACACATAGTACAATAATGACACACACATGCAGCACAAGCAAGGACAGTATGGGGTAATAATGGGTGACAATTGCACTTGTAGGGGTAATTGCATTTGGGAAAGGATGTTCCTGTTTTGATGGTAAGACCTAACCCTAACCCTAACCCTAACCCTGCTTATCATGCTGGATAGGGTGAGGGGTTGAGGACATTATACTGCAGGTGCTGCCCAGTTTTTGAACAATGAACCAATGTCTCCTCTTCAGGTTACCACTGGAGCGATGGGTCGCCTGTGGATCACACAAACTGGGGTCGCGGGGAGCCCAACAACCACGACGGCCGCGAGGAGTGCGTGGAGATGGTGACCACCAACAACGGCACCTCCTGGTGGAACGACCAGAGCTGCGGCGCCCACCAGGACTGGATCTGCATGATCGCAAAGGGCAAGACGCCCATCACACCCCCCGTGCCCCCTCCACCTATCCCAGGTCAGTGCACAAGTCACACACAAGCTCTCTGTGAACAGTTACCACAAGCTCACCGAAAGACCCAAAAACTAGTTCAGGAAGGTAGTCCTGAAAAGCAGGTTTTGTTACCTACCTGGTAAAATAATAAGGGTATCTATATATCGTACATATAGGTTCTGCTATTAGGGGGTTTACCACTTACTTTGAGTTCACTTATCTGGGTTAGTCAGTAAACCACTTACTTGCTGCCCCCCTCCCCATCCCCAGTATAATATCAGCTTTTTGTTGTCAGCTTTTTTAGTCACTGTAATTTACATATACCCAATCGAACTGATCCCTGGGGGCAAACGATCCCCGTTCCATTTCAAAGAGCTAGGTGTGAAAGCGCTCTTAGTCTCTGCCCTCTTATTTTCTAAAATAGTTAATATAGTGTGGTGATGTTGTATATCACATTATATAGTTATTATTCAATTGTTAATTGTGATT
The DNA here is from genome assembly GCA_030347295.1 of Setipinna tenuifilis. NCBI lineage: Eukaryota > Metazoa > Chordata > Actinopteri > Clupeiformes > Engraulidae > Setipinna > Setipinna tenuifilis. The sequence continues at coordinate 25,579,474 of CM059273.1, forward strand.
GTGTCATTTCTCTCAGCCCCTGACTGCGGCACAAATCCTAACTGGAGGAAGAATGACGGTATCTGCTACCTGTACAACGACACAGACCTTGTGGACTTCCACACAGCATACCATCGCTGCTTAGCTGAGAAAGCCCGCTTGGTCTCTATCCTAGATGACAAGGAGCAGGCTTACGTTAACACATTGGTATGTGCTAAAACAATGTCCATGAGTTTAGATTGTAGGGCCTTAAAACTCTTAAAAGAGAGAAAAAATCCAAAGAGTTCAAGAAGTTCAAAGACAAGTATTAAGTATTTTGAAGTACTTAAATACACAGTACCCCTTTTTAAATGCAGAATGCACACTCTAAAGTCTGAACCTGAGTGCCATAGTCTTTTCTTTAGAACTGAACTAAACTTTTTGTATCAGTAAGAAACATGTAAACATGATATGAGACTTCACGTGTTTGTGTGTGCGTGCGTGTGTGTGTGTGTGTGTGTGTGTGTGTGTGTGTCTGTCTGTGTATGCATTACACTGCAACGCAGGTGGGAACAGGACAGGTGGCTAGTGCCTGGATTGGCATGCGAATGGTTGGAGTGGTAGGAGGCCAGTACGTGTAAGTGCTTTTTTAAACTTAATAAATGCTACCCACAACCCTTCCCACTGTCCTCATCCATCTACAGTATTTGTCCATCCACCTATTTACCTCACACTCACAATGTCTTTGGCCTGCAGGTGGGTGGATGGGTCCCCTGTGACATATGTTCACTGGGGTCCCGGTGAACCCAACGATGCCAATGGAGAGGAGCAGTGTGTGCAGATGAGGAGATACCCAGGTACTTCTGCTGTTTTTTACGTAATTAAACTGTTAATTAAAACAATATTAAAATGTGTATAGTACAGGGTTCCTACGCAGTATGGAAAAGTATGGAAAAGTATGGAATTTGATTTTAGCGTTTTCCAGGTCTGAAAAAGTATGGAAAATTGAAATTAGAGTATGGAGAAATATTTTTGTTTCCAGACGTTTGCCACTACATGGTAAAATGCAGCTCAACTTTCAGACATTCATCGAATTTTGCCTAAGAAATGTGCTGAAATGCCTGCGGAGGGAGCGGAGCAGCGTTTTGTAGTCTTGCTATTGTGACCTAGCATACAGCAGCGAGATGAGCAAGTGTCAAAAGTTAGGCACTGAGCAGGGATCAGAGATTAACATTATGAGCAGCGTTGTTCATGGTACTGTCAGACTTTTTTGGAAGAGATTAGCTTCTATTAGGGTTTTTTGTAAGGGGTTGTTGTTGCTTACATGTTAAACAATTCATTATTAGGCCTACAAGTAATCACTGTTCTGACATGAAAATTAGCCAGATAGATTTGCTACTTCAGTCGATTAGAGCAGGGTAGAGAAAACGACATAAGCGCAATGTGGGTAGAGAAAAAGACATAAGCGCAATGTAAAGTCCCTATCACCACAAAGTTCCATACAGTTCAGAAAAAAAATCCTGTTGGTTTTGTAAAGTTACATTCAATAAATATGCTCCACACTCATCTGGTAATTTTAAAAGAAATCTGAAGTTAGACGCAGCGGTGGCCCTTTTATTAAGGGCGCACGGGCGCCGCCCTCCCAACGTGTGAGGGATTAAAAAAATTCATCATATTAATAACAAGAAACCGTACCGTTCCACCTTAACCACCAGTGAGAGTGTATTGACGTTAACGTGAGATGATTGTTTGCTATTTGGTACGGCGAGCGAATACCCTCCCGCTCCGGGGCGCCGACAAACTTCAGCCTATGGAAGCATGTGAAAAAAGTTTGAGAGCATTACAAATAAAAGATTTTAATTGGCCCTTTTATTTCACGCTGCAGGCGCAGCACTGTAGCGCTGTGTACTTTCATTGTAAGACTACATTTCATTATCACTTTGCAATTGTCATTTTACAAGTATTTATTAAGGTCATGCAACTGACAATGTAAGCTGAATCAGAATGGATTTTGCATTTGCTATGTGAAACAGGCTACCCCAAAATGCACTAGAATGCAGGAAATTGCATCTAAGAAATCCAAAATTTTCTGGGGGAGGACCACCAGACCCCCCACTAAGGGTAGTACATATGTTGGTTATGACATAAAATAGGACACTGACACACATTCTAGGCCCAGCTAAATATGTTATAGATTTTGGTGGTATGCCACAATAACAGTGTGTGTTTAATTAATTTAAATACATTAGTATTTGGTGGTGCGCTGATGTCTCCGAAATCTGAGAATTTGAGTATGGAAAAAGTCTGGAATTTCAAATTTGAAAATGTGTAGGAACCCTGATAGTATACAGTTCCCCATACCCTAAACCCTGAATGTTTATGTTTACACCTTCAACCCCCCCAAAGGTGACTGGAATGATGTGAACTGTGGCCGAGCCACATCTGGCTACGTGTGTAAGACGCGACCTGGCGATAACCACACTCCGCCCCCACCCACCCCAGCCTGGACAGGAAACTGCCCAGAAGGTGCGATCCCCCCCCCTCTACCTCCCATGCCCCACCTCCTGAGGACACCCTGGCTCCTCTGTGGCACAGTCACCACCACAGTTAGGTCTTAGTGACTGATCCTGGGCCAGTCTGTCAATATAGCAAATCCTTCCTTTATGATCATTCGGGCCTGTTTAGGTTGCACTGTGTCGACCAACCAGCCTAGATATCTAGCCGTACCCCAGTAGTAGCAATGAAAATTTCTATCGTGGGTACAGTCTAGCCACGACCCATTGAAGCTCAGTAGCTTTTCTTCCAAATCCGGTCAGACCAATCACATAGGTCTATCCTCATTTGTTTGTAGTGCTATCCTACTGTGTGCAGAGGCAGTTTAAGGCCAGAGGCCAGACGTCACAATTTTATGCGGGCTGGCTTGTCAGGCTATCGACTAACCACAGTGATTAAAAGAACATAATCCGTGAAGTGACAGTGGCTCAGGAAAAAAAAGAGGGTCGCTGGTTTTATTCTAACTCCTCCTGACTATGCCCATGTGTCCTCCACCCCATACTGCTTTCAGTGTGCTGATTGGTGCCTTGCATGGCAGCCTTCCACCATCTTAGTTTGAGTTAATAGGTGATTATGAGACATGACCTTGTAAAGGACTTCAGGTCACTCTGCTGAGTGTGAGTGTGAATAAAAGTGCTATATGAATGTAGTTCATTTATATGCTTATTCAGTTTTGTACACTGACTGGACTGACCTGTCTTTAGGCATTGTTTTTCATCAAAGCATACAGACTAAAAGCAGAGACCCTCACCAACTTGATAACTAGTGAGATATGTATACAAATAATGTACTTATGTAGTGTACTGTACATCTGATGATGAAAGAGCAGACTGACCTCTCCATTGGGGTTTCCCTCAGACTGGCTGGCTTTTGGAAGCAAGTGCTACCTCTTGAAGGGTTACCAGAAGGATGACAAAGCCGACTGGAAGACGGCTCGACAGTGGTGCAGGGATAATGGCGGAAACCTGGCGGTCATTGACACACACTTTGAAAATGGTAAGGCCCAGCCAGGCTGCATTTCCTCACATTTTATTCCATTTATTGTTTTACCGCACTTGAACTTTACCACAGTATGATGCCTTTTTGTTGTCTCAAACCATTGTGCAAGGTAATATCATTGCCACCACGTACCATGCATGTTGATTGTTTATGGTGTTCTTTTGTAATCTTACAGGATGAAATAGATGTTGATGTACCGAAAGATTAGTGACCTGTTAACTGCTTACTCATTTTGTACACTCATCTAAAGTAACTTGGCATCTAAAGTAACATGTAATATAACCTTGACATTTTTAAGACACATTAAAAAACTGGTATGTATGTATTTGGTTGATTAATTACTGGCCATGTCTTTTTAAAGTGTATTGTATACACTGTTTTCAGTTAATTCACTATTTTAAACTATGTAAGTGTTGTTTATACTTCCTTGCACAAGGTCGTATAATGTCCTTGTTGTATTTCAGAAGCTAGATGAGTGTTTTTGGATGTACTGTAATGTGCAGTTTTATATTATTGTCTGTCGCTTTGGAAAAAAAGTGTCTGCTGCAGTAACAGTACTGTGTCTCGTCTTCACTGTTCAGAGTTTGTGGCGAGCTACCTGCGGGATATGGAGCAGCCCGTGTGGATCGGCCTGTCGGACCAGCTCCACGAGGGAGCGTTCGCCTGGGTCGATGGCAGCTCTGTGCGCTACACCAACTGGGCGGACAAGGAGCCCAACAACAACGACGGCAATGTAAGACAGATGAAGATAGCAAAGTCTCTCATTTTAATCATAATAATTTCAACATTTCATTCAACATTTGTCTTTTAAACATAATTTGGTCATATTGTAATATTATTATTATTATTATCATAACTATGATGCCAAGATGAGACCTGGAGACAAAGCTTGCACACTGCCTACATGTGCTATTAATGTCATGAAAATACTTCCCAAAACAGTGACAGAAATGATGTATGTATCTATGAAATATGTCAGTTATACTTTGGTCACGTTTTAGTACATTTATTATACAACAATGGCAGCAGGATGAGACAACCAGATAACTAATATTTATTTATGTTCTAAACCAGTAAGGCAGAATCCAAAATGCTCACGTTTTCACCAAGTAGTGCACTATGTAGGTAGGGGATAAAACAGCTACATAGTGAACGAGTGAACATTTCGGACATGGCCTGAGTAATTCAGTAGCACATCAGGGAGAGTGTTTTATGGCTTATCTGTTTTGCTGATCTCTTGTTAGTCTGAAAATCATACAGCCGTAATAAAGTCTAATAAAGCAGTTAAGGGCCAGATGTTATCAGCTCTTTAGATGAGTAGCAAAAAAACTGAATGCTCTTCAGAGAAGTGCCTGAGAATATAAAAAAAATGCTAAACCTGCAGAGATGACTGGAGATGTTTTTAGTCACTTCAGCAGAACTGTTTTATTAGGCAATAAATGTGTTTCCTTATGTACAGCCTAAGCTGTTGCGTTAGCACCATGGGTTAAAGCGTGATGTCAGTGGATGGATGACCTTTGAACCCTACTCTTGTGTTTTGCTTAGGAGCACTGTGCTGCCATTTCACACAGCCCACTTCAGACCGGCCTCTGGAACGATGATTCGTGCACTCAGAAGAGGGGCTGGGTGTGCTACCAGAAAAAATGTGAGCATGGCGGGCAAGGGGTATCTGGATAACTCTATTAAAAAACAAAGTCTGCATGCCTGTTAATTAAAAAAAACAAACACTGTTGGGAGCTTGATACTGGTGTTGTGGACTTAAGTTTTTTAATTGATTTTGTTTAGCACCTAGGCTGTTTACGATAGACGGATATGCTTGCTTTATAGCCATTGCATCGTGATAACTGGCCTTGATAGTGTGTTTTTATGGGTTTTGAGCATACTTCTGAAATGCCAGGCCAGTCACTATCTCCTGCTGAGGTGCAGTCAACAGAGCTGCAGTCTACATACATTATTTACTTTAATCAGTAACAAGGAACTATAGTTGTTCAGCATTCTGCACTTTACAAACAGATTAGAGTCTGCCACTCTTACGCATTCAGTCAATTTTACACCTTTATACATATTCAGTCCATGTGACATTTTTAGACATGTTTAGTCAAGACACTATAGCTCTCAAGTAGTGATTCAGCCGTGTTTCAGACTAGTGTTTCAACTATTGCCATCCATTTTCAACCTAACTGCCAAATCTAACTGCCAAACCACCCCAACCTGCTAAAACTTGTCTGTGCAACATTTACAGCGAGTAGCCTGCCTCCTCCTTCCACCAAGAATCCATGTCCCGACGGCTACATCTCCTGGTACAAGAACTGCTACAAGTTTGTGTTTGAGCCCAAGAACTGGGAAGCATCGCAGGCGGCCTGCCAACTGGAAGGAGCAAACCTCGCCAGCATAGACATGAGCTACGACCAGGCCTTCATCTCCGGAGCCGTCATTCAGGGCAAATCAGATGCCTGGATTGGGCTCAGAACAAAAGTACAGTCTATGGAACTTCAACCACATACACATACCTATTTTGGATGGTTTACAAATGGAGAGAAACAGACACACGTGTCTCACTAACTCAGTGTTAAGGGTGCTATATGCAGCAATAGTACAGATAGAATATTTACATTTTAAAACTTAATACACAGTGTATATATAATATATATATATAATATACATAAAGAAGTCTGTTAATGTTTTGATTTTGTGTTTTGCTTCTTGCTTTGGAATATTTTTCAATTTTATTTAATGTGCCAGTTTTGGCCACAAACCTACATATAGCACGTTTAAGCCAATAACTGTAGTTTGCGACTGTCGATCATGTTTGCGTACATTGTGTTCCTACACTAGGACAATGTTTCCTACATGTGGGTTGACGGCTGGCCTGTGTTCTACACACACTGGGGTCCTGGCGAGCCGACCAATCACAAAGGGGAGGGCTGCGTGAGCATTCACGCCCCTGGCCGCTTCATATCCGGCACCTGGAACGACACGGCCTGTGACGCGGCCAAGCCCTACATCTGCAAGATCACTTCAGGTCAGAATCTTTTTTTTATTATTATTTTTATTGTCAGCAGAGGTGTCAATCTTGGCTCCAGAAAGTAAAAACACTTACATGTGTTCCTTTTTGTCTGTGCACTTAATGCAAGTGATTTCACTAATTAGCTGTTCCACCTGGCCGATGGTTTATGCGCTCATTAGGATAGGAACTGTTGAATAAAACATGTTGCAGGGTTTTTACTTTCTGAACCTGGGATTGATGCTTCGGATTGACAGACTTGCAAAAAAGAGCACAAGAGGACCATTTAACACCCTATTGTTGTGTAATTTAGGTTGAAGATGAACCACAAATCTGTGTGTGTGTCTGTCTTTCTGTCAACAGAGAAGATTCCTCCAACCCCGTCACCTGGAGATGGGAAATGCCGGTTTGGTTGGAGGCCGTACGGACGCTACTGCTACTTTGTGCACGATGCCCAGAAGGGCCAGACCTGGGCAGAGGCACGGCGCTACTGCCAGATGCTCTCAGCGGACCTGGCCTCCTTCCACAGGAGAGCCGATGTGGAGTTCATCCGCCAGTGGAACTACACCAAGTACCACAACCTTTGGATCGGCCTCACCAGGGACCGCTCATGTATGTCCTCACACCAGACTTGCAAGGCTTAGGCATTTATTTCACATATTCGCTGACACACACACACACACACACATGCCATCACCTCTGGATCAGCTTCACCAAGGACCACTCCTGTACTTCTACACACAGACTTGAAAGGCTTAGACAGGCATTTATTCCACATATTCACATACACGCACGCACGCACACACACACACACACACACACACACACACACACACACATACATACATACAAAAACTATACATGGTAACCTGACCTCAGAAGTTACAATACCACTGTTTGTACCCACCACTAACTAAAAAGAATCTGTTTTAAATGCACAGGTGGCACAAGTAGAACCAGGTGATTTCACTAACGAATTGATTAGTGAATGGCTGGAACAGATACTTGGCATTGTGTGCTGATGACACACAGCTGTACCTTCATCTGTCCACATGGATGAAGGAACACCACCTCCAGCTTAATCTGTCTAAAACCAAACTCCTGGTGATCCCAACCCAGGATTCAATCCGGCATAATATTAACTTGAATATGGGCGCTGTCACTGTTGCCCTAAACAAAGTTGCTAAAAACCTGGGCATCATGATAGATGGCCGGCTATCATTCTCTGATTACATTGCTTCTATAGAGCCGCTATGCACTGTAAAATGTTAGAAAAATCAGACCATACCTGACCCAATATGCCGCTCAGCTCCTGGTACAGGCTATGGTCACCTCTCGCCTTGATTACTGCAATTCCTGGCCGGCCGACCTGCTTACGCAATCAAACCATTGCAAATGGTCCAGAATGCAGCAGCACGACTGGTTTTCAATTAACCCAAAAGGGCACATGTCACTCCACTCTTAGTAGGCTACAGTCACATTAGGATCTGCCCCTGTCTATCTCAAGGTCATGCTAATGGTTCATATCCTGTCCAGAGTGTTGCGATCCTCCAATACAAACCGTACGGCCATACCCTTTTCATTACACAAGGCAAGGTCACTCTAAACTTTTCTCTGTTGTTGTCCCTCAATGGTGGAACAACCTACGAGAGCAGCAACATCCCTCTCAACCATTAAAAAACTTGTAAAGACCCGAGACTGCTTCCCTTCCTAACAAAACCAATCTCTATTAACCAACCTTTTTCCCTAAGTGCCTCGTGCTTGTGTAAGTCTGCACATGTAGGGGGTATGTGTGTCTGGAGTGGCCCTGCTCCAGGAAACTTACTTAAAGCACATGTATTTCCTTATGTGTATGAGGGTAGTCTGTTTACTCCTTATTATGTCATCCTTTTGTAAGTCGCTTTGGATAAAAGTGTCTGCAAAGTGTAATGTAATAATGTAATGTAATGGTATGGGATTGGAACTTCTGAGGCCAGGTTGCCCTAAAGTAGTTACCAGTTGAACATGGCAGTGGCTTACATCAGTTTAAAAACAATCACTTTTTTCCAAGCTAGTTTTCTTTTAACAAGGAGAGTGATAGTACTGTAGTTATACACTGTAGGTTACTCACATTCTTTACTCTATTAATTTTCCCCAGTGTGTGTGTGTCTTCAGACGGTTGGGGCTGGACCGACGGGAGTAGTGTGGACTTTGTGAACTGGGCGCCAGGCGAGCCCAACGATATCATCCATGATGGACAGCTGACTAATGAGGACTGTGTGGAGATGTACCACGACGGACGCTGGAACGACAACAACTGCGTGCAGAAACGAGGATTCATCTGTCAGCACCGCCAATGTAAATAAACCCCTTAAACTACATCTATACTACGCCAGTATAGTTAGAAATACGCAACACTGAACTATTGTATTCTTGTGTTGGTTGCAGTTTACTTTGTTTAAAAGCGGTTTAAAATCCCCCCTCTTCCCCCTTTTCACCTTGTCTATTTTAAGAAAAAAATGTGTTCTGTGCTTTAGACTACACTACTGATGACAGTGGAGGGATCATCATACCAACAGATCCCCCCATAGCAAACAGTAAGTTAATTGCATTGCCACTGTTACTAGGAGTTATTATCACAGCAGGCCATTATCTGCTAAACAAAATCAAGCATATTATGTCTTGTGTTTTTGTGAAGTGACCTTTTTTAAATGTTAGAATACAACACATTACAATTAGAATTAAATGTAGGACATTTCATTCATTTGTCTTGCTGACCTGTTTGGATCTGTATTCCTATTCCAGATAGTGGGCTGATCGCTGGGGCAGTTATTGGTGCCATCGTAGTAGTCGCACTAATTATAGGAGCGCTGTATTATGCCATCAATATACGAGGAGTTAAACTTCCCAGTGTAAGCTTCCCCAGTCGAGACACCAAAAGCGGAGTTGAAGTGGTAAGTGATGATCCATCCCAGATATACCTCTTGAAAGTGGGTACAATGTTGACATATTGAAGGTGCTCTATGTGGAACTCAATTAGCTTCAAAAAACTGGTACTGCAATCAGCTTCAAAATACTGTAAAGACTTTATTCCTCCAGAAAATCCAAACAAATAGAATTGGCGGGGTTGTAAATAAAGTTTTTAAAAAAATGGCTCTAGTTTTGTGGCCAGTAAAATCAACTTAGCAAGTTTTCTTAATCAGGACCATTTGATGATTACTTGCAATTCATCTTTTACATATAGCACCTTTAGCATTGCGCATGAAACATGAGGTGTAGCTAGTGAGTGCATTAAGGTGTTTCACTTCCATCAGACTGATTTGTCATACACTTCCTCCACAGCCCAACTTCAGCAATCCCAACTTTGGAGACGAGTCAAAGGCTTAAGAAGGTTCCAGAACGGCATCTTCCGGCCACGCTGCTCTGAATATCACTACATTAAAATTGCTTCAGTATTTTGCCAGTGAACGCATATGTCAAATTATATGAGAAACTAATTTTTATTTAGCTTTTTTGTTTAAAGAATGTGGCCAATGCATTAGTTTTCTTGTTCAGACAGTATGGTTTCTTGTAAATATTTTGCTGTACTTCAATAATGTTGATTTGGACATTTCACACATTAAAAATTCCCCAATTAATCATTCACACTTTTTTTAAAATTTTGAAATGGATTACAGGTTCTGTATAGTTTTTTATGTACTGCTTTGATTCCTGTATCAGGATGAAAAAATAAATCTACTCACCACAATGACACACTGTACACTTTCCTCAAACTTTATTGCCTCTGAAACACTTAAGCAAACAGAGCCGGCTGCAAACAGAAATGTACCGTTGAACCAGACTGGCTCTCCTGACAGTTCACCGTGAGCTACAGCAGCCAGGCTTACAAAAGAGTCAGCAAAAAATAGCTTTGGGGAGAAAAACAAAATATTTCAGAGTAAAAAGAAGACAACAAAGGAGGAGGAAAAAAAACAGATTTGAACTGCCGAAACAGTCTTTATACAACCATATATATTACAGCTCAGAATATTTACAATATGTTCACAAGGCAAAAAAGTTGAATTACAAAATAATTCCAAAACATTTTCCTCAGCAAATGGTTCTAACTAACCAGGCGATCAGCCTCTGGAATATGACAAGTAGTGTTAAAGAAATGAGAAGAGGGAAGCATTCTCGATCTCAACAAACACAGTTTGCCATTAAAACGAGTCATATTTGAATGTGCAGATTTGACTGAGCAACTGATAAAGTCAGGGCCTAGAATGCTTATATACAAGAAGAGGCCTTCTTTGGAGGAATCCATTGTGAAAAAAAGCAAACTCCTGTCTGCTGGACTCGTTTTCCCATGATTCCAAAACAATTGCGAAATAAATACATAAACCTTCTTGTCAGTCCTTTAATGCTTCTCTATGTGCAGTCTTTCCCTAGTTATCCTCCTTTCGATAGATGCATGGAAACTGCCATTCCAGTGAGTTCCCAAATCATTTTTTATCCAGTACGGAGACTCACAATTAAAAGAAAATAAGAGAAAGAAATGTAGACTTGATAAGACCTGTTGGCTCAGAGAGCAGTGGCCTATGGGCATGCGTGAGCCTCAGTCTCTTCGTGAGGTCTATTGTATTCACAATCCATAATCAATGATCCGACCAGAGCATTGTTAAAAACTGAGTATTATTGCTCAACACCCAGGATCACTCACAACACCAATTATTTCCATTGGCCACCTAGGTGATCACTCACAACACCAATCATTCCCACTGGCCACCTGGGTGACCAATCACACAGCATTGCAACAGCTCCAGCACTAGTTTATTCTTATGATTCGATGAACGAGAGAAGAAAATACACTGATACAACTGTGAAATACTTTCATGAAATGAAAATCAAAAAGTGCAAAATGGACTGGGGATGAGGGGTAGGGGTAGGGTGGGGGTGGGGCAATAATGTTGGCCATGTACAAAGCTCCAAAGAGCTCCATTTCTCTCCCAAAGGTCTACAGAGAGAATTTAAGGGTGGCGCAGAAGGAAAAGATATACAACTTAAGAATATGTAGTAATACAAAATAAATAATGCACACATGTACTTGGTCATGATGTAGACACAAAGAAAATTCTATTAATAAATATCTGGCATGATACACCCAAGCCCACACACCGATTTCATACGACACAACCCACCTGAACCCCCTGAACGTTTTCACACCCTAACTTGACTGACAAGATTGGACGTCTGAGGGGGAAACCAATCAAGACATTATCCCGACAGCCAATAGCATTGCTCCCATCCTGACCAGCATGGCCAAAATGTGCCCTTCAGCCTGATGGCTGATATGCTCCATGCTGTAAGATTTTAAAAAGGGGGGAAAAAAAAGTGTCAAACTCATAGTTAAATTCCACTTTGCAAAAAACGCAGGCACTCGAATCTAAGGGTTACGAAAGGTCAAAAAGGGTTTTAACACCGACACTGACCTCTGGTAGTGGTTTGAACTACAGAGAGAGAAAAAAAGCGGCAAGCAGCGATGTCTAAATATAAATATGTGATAAAAATGTGGCTTTAAAAACAAAACAAAAAAAAAAAAACCTCTTAGCTACACCATCCACCGTCCGCGCAGCAAAGACGTCCACCTGGCAATGCGTGTGCTTACAAAAAGTACAAACGCCTCCTGCCAGTCCCACTCACAGGGGTCCCACTCTGCCTCACTTCCTGTTTCCTGCTTTAGAGTCGCTCGGTTGATGAGAAATAGAGAAAAAAGTGCATCCGTGAACAGCCTCTCTGAATTCATGATGGGGGGGAGAATAACAGAGGTGATGGGAGAAAAAAAAAGCTCACTTGCCTTTTTTTTTTTGTGGAAAAACAAAGAGGAGCATGAGCACCCAGCACCAGTTCAAAGGTCGGTAAAAATGGCCCCTTCTCACGCATGCATGTACACACACGCACACACACACACACAACACACACACACCAAAATGTGTTCCCATTAGCTCTAAGACTGCAACCAGATTAGAATTCACTTCGGCCATAAGGTGAGGACTTGCTGCCGATAATTGTTCGGGGGGGGGGGGGGGGGGGGGGGAGAGGCTTTACACACATTCAATTCAATGTTTGGGGGAGAAAATTAATTGTTCTCTAACCAATTATAAGGCACAGATTTCATAAGGACATCTACAAAAGAAAAACTGTTGTTCTCATCACTACTCATCCTATGAAATGCACACAAGTGCAAACCTAGTGGATACTTTGACATGACCAAAAAACAGACATAGCTAATGGTTTAGGGGAGGTTTGTCATCCCCAGGATCATCTGCACCTCTTCACTGCCTACTGCATTTACATGAACTACCATGGCAACATGGCTGATGTGGTTGGGTTGTCCATCCGTCACTGTTGCATTATGGGACTGTGCTGCATGTGCTCTTGTGCCCTCTATGAGGTTTCAATTCCCATGACTGGCTCCTTCACAAGATACCATCACTGTTGACCACAGATGCCTACATGCTATTTCAACAAGTGTGCGAGGAAAAGGGCATGATTGTTTACTTTTTCACTATGTTTTGGATAGACCAGAAAGACCAGTTCACCAGTACCACCAACCTCTCCTTACCCTAAAGAACTCAGAAAACACCATTACATAGTATACCCTAGTCCTGGACATCCCTACCATAGGTCTTTGTCTACCAACCCCACCCCACCCCCCCCAGACTTGGCCACCTAGCTCCTATAGATAGTTAGATAACACTGAAAAAAGGGGATGGGGAAAGTTAGGCATTCATTGCGGCTTGCTTCACTGACTCAGAGCAAAGTGAAGGTGCAAAAAAAAGAAAAAAAAAGAAAACTTGACTGGTTGCCTGATAATGCAGCACAACTCCATTTCATGAGAAAAAAAATTCTTTCAAAACCAGAAACATAACACTAGCGATAATAAAGATCATGATGAAAATGTAAGTACTTAAGGTGATGTTCCAAAAAAATGTAAATGTCTTTTGTCTTGTTTTTTCAGGTTTTTTGTTTTTTTCGGATGTGTCCATTCATGTTTGTCATCACTAAGACGAGAGTAGGGGTCCTTCCCCCACCTTTGGGGTCTTCTGGGGTTGTCCTGTTGAAATGCCTGCTGCCTTCGGCTGAAAAATGTAGGGCACTGGATGAAAAATGACGGACAGACAGTAAATTCTCCCACTCTTACTCACGCCATGAAGGGGCAGTACCAGGTCTGTATGCTCGAACACATTTGTGTGCAAGTGTGAGTTATATGTATGCCTGTGCATATGTTCAAGCTTGTGTGTGTGTGTGTGTGTGTGTGTATGTGTGTTGGTGGAATAAAAGCTGAAAGCATTAGTGGATTTGTGGGTTTGTGCACATCATGTGAGTCCAGTCACAGCAAGTAAGCGGTTTGCCAGCGGCATGTCTGGCCGAGGGAGGGGGGTGGGGGGGCTGGGAGTTGAGGAGAGGGCTTTGGAGGGTTAAAAAAAAAATCATGGCAGGAGCGCTGCCCTGGGACTAAAACAAAACAAAAACAAAAAAACAAAAAGTGCCACAGTATCCAGTTGTCAGTCACGCCTCCCCCTCACTGTTGCTTTCCTGGGCCTTTTCGGAAAATGCACTAAAGCTGTTGAGTTACTGGGCAGATGTGGGAGTGAGTGAGTGAGTCTGTCTGTGAGTGTGTGTTTGTGTGCCTCTATGCGCACGTCTGTGTGTGTGTGTGTGTGTGTGTGTGTCTGTGTCTGTGTCTGTGTGTGTGTGTGTGTGGTGTGTGTGCATGTATAAAGAGCAGAGTGGTTGGTCAGTGTGTCTGCTGCGCGTCCTGTCGGAGCCAGTGGAGGCCCTGGCGTGTGTAGCGCACCACCGCGCTCATGCTGGACAGCAGCGTCAGAGGGCCCACGGCACAGTCCAGCTCCAGCAGCACCCCTGCAGGGAGACAAACAGCACCATGGTAAATAAACACACACACACCACACGCGCACACACACACACACACACACACACACACACCACACCACACACACCACACCACACACACCACACCACACACACCCACACACACACCCACACACACACACACACACACACACACACACACACACACACACACACACACACACAACTGGGGTATAGTGGTAAAATAAGAGGTGGGTAAACTATGAATTTGGTGGTCACAGTTGGCGCACTGTATGGCATAAGATGTTTGAAAAAAAAGATATTAAAAATTTGTTTGGACAACACAAGTGGTATTGTAAATGGTTCCCAGTGCACAGATTGTAAATATAAATGATGTAATGTCATTTTGCAATTTTACACGTTGTATTTGGTGCGTAAACAGTGAATAAGCACTCCTCAGAGGTGGATAAACTGAATTTCTTAAATTTGAGAGGCAAGTAAACTCTGTTTACTCGTGTTTACCTTCCAGTACCACCCTCTCTCACACACACACACACACACACACACACACACACACACACACACACACACACACACACACACACACACACACACACACACACACACACACACACACACACACACACACACACTCATAAACACCCAGTTCAGCACTCTAGCGGGGATGCCTGATGGGCCCCATAATCAACAGTGCTTTGTCCACATACTACTGGGCAACACGGCTGAAGAGGTGAAGCAGTCCACCAGCATTTGGAGGGTCTAGCTCCCTTCTAACTGGCCTTGAGCAAAATACTTAACACCATACTGCTCCCCACGTGCTCATTGGTGCTTCATATGGCAGCCTTCCACCATCGGTGTATTCGTGAGATTGGAAATGGGTGAATGTGAGGCATTACACCGTAAAGCGTTTTGGGGAAAAAAAGCTATATAAATGGATTTACCATTGACTTGTCAACAAGTCCCACATGCCCAGATGAGGTCTTTAATACTACTGCCACCTACTGGTTGACACTGAGAAAGCAGCAAAAAAGTCCTTTTCACAGGTTTCTAAAATTCTTCAGGTCTGTTACAAACTGCAATTTTACATCTAAATAATACAGCTCATACAGCAATTCTGGACTCAGATGGAAAATCTCTCAAAACAGATACACTTAATTTCTAAAGTGACACACTATCTCCACCTGACATAGAACTGCAATTAAGCCATTAACCGTCCCACCCTGACGTGAGTTCATAAGGGAAGGAGTGCTTTATGAGTTCAATGGCTAATAATGTTTGGCCATGCAAAGACAGTAGAAGGAGGGGGCTGCTCACACAGACCCGTTTTGGCATAGTGCCTAACCCTAACCCTGGGTGTGAGCACTGAGAAAAGCACTAGGCCGAAACGAGCCTGTGTAAATAAAAATAAAAAGGTTCTACATGTATAATGTGGCCCCCTTTCCCTCTTTTTACCCAATCTGACATGACCAATAAGGTCTTAAGGGCTCCGCACATCGGCTTTGACAAAGTGTGGCATGCCGATGGCGTGTCAGTTACAATTTTAATCTATTCTTCTCGGTGCGGCTAACTGAAATCCATTGTTTATCACACCAGCTGTAGATGGAATACTAAAAGATTTTTTTCGCACAGCAGCTGGTCTGCAGGGGATAGACGAAATTGTTGAAATTGCACTGTGCTTTGATGAAGCCAGTGTGTGTGTGTGGTGCAGGCATTTCATTTATGGAGCTGCTTTGCTTACCGCTGCCTTTCTGAGCCAGCTCCTCGGCCTGCTCCCAGATGCTGTGCGCGCTGAGGAAGAGGGCGGTGATGCTGACGTAGGACGACGCCACCTGGTGGATGGTCTGGGGCAGGGCCACCGTGTTGGCCGGGGCGCTCCCCCCGCCGCTCTGGCTGGAGCCGGGGCCTGAGCTGCTGGAGCAGCTGGCCGGGGAGGCCATGGGGGACATCTGGGATGGGGTACTGGTGGCCCTGGAGAAGATGGAGGACAGAGGGAAGGAGGGGGGAGAGAGAGAGAGAGAGAGAGAGAGAAGAGAGAGAGAGAGAGAGAGAGAGAGAGAGAGAGAGAGAGAGAGAGGGAGAGAGAGAGGGGGAGAGAGAATAGGATGGGGGAGAGAGAAAGGGATAGGGGAGAGAGAAGGGGAGGGGGAGAGAGAGAAGGAAAGAGGGAGGGAGAGACAGAGAAAGGGAAGGAGCAAAAGATAGAGAGAAAGAAAGGAGGGAGAGAGAGGGAGAAACCGAGAAAGGTAGGCGGAGAAAGAAAAAGGGGAGAAAGATTGAGAGGAGAGAGAGACAATGAGAAACCAACACTCAACACACACACACACACACTTTCTCACATGCATGCAAACAAACCACACGCACACACTCTTTTTTGATTGCATGCACACAGGCAAACCACACACATACAAACAATACATAGACATAACACCAGATACAGGGAAGGGGTTGCCTGTGAAAAAGAGTCTGTATCAATATGTAATGCAATCTATATATGCAACAACTGCTTTGGCAATACAAATGCCTATTTGTCATGGCAAATTACCACTTTTGAAGTTAATTAAAGTGAGAGAGATAGAGAGACAGTACGAGAGAGAGAGAGAGAGATAGAGAGACAGTACGAGAGAGAGAGAGAGATAGAGAGAGAGAGAAAGAGAGAGAGACAGAGAGACAGAGAGAGAGAGGGAAGAGTGGTGAGCAGTTGCTGCACGAAGCTACTATCTCCTAAAAAATCAGCCAACATCAGCAAACAGCAGTGCAGCGAATGGCAGCTTGTGGTGAATCAAATTTTCAGCCCTTGGTGAAGCCCCACACTTGAGGCTTCACACTTAGAGCAGGAGCCGTGGCCGAGGAGGTGAGTGTGTGCGAGTGTGTGCGAGTGTGTGTGCCAGCAGGGCCCTGGCAGCACAGAGAGGCCACAGCAGCCTGGCAGACAGGAAGTGGTGGAGTGGTGGAGTGGAGTGCTTACTTTGAGACGCGGGGGGAAGGAGACGTCTTGCAGCTCTGCAAACAGACACAGAGAGAGAGCAAATGAGAAAAAGGGAGAGTGAGAGAGACAGGGAGGGGGGAGAGAGGGAGGGGGGAGAGAGAGAGGGAAAGGGGAGAGGGGGAAAGGGAGAGAGAGAAAGAGAGTGCAAAAGAGAAAAAGGCAGAGTTAGAGAGAGAGAGGGAGGGGGAGGAGCAAGAGAGAGAGGGAGGCAGAGTTAAAGAGAAAGACAGAGAGAAAGAAGGAGAGAGAGTGAGAGTTAGAGAGAGTGTTAGAGAGAGGGAGGGAGGGTGTGAGTGTGAGCGTTAGAGAGAAAGAAAGAGAGAGGGGCAGACAGAGGGAGACAGTTAGAGAAAGGGAGGGGAAAAAAAACACAGCAAAACAGCTTCTATTAATGAGGCTTCTCCTGTCACTTTCCACTCGCCACGGCAACATCCCCACACTCACACAGCCAATTACAGACGCCCGCAGGAGCTCCCCGGGAAAAGTCACGGATCAGGGATTTATGCACAGGTGTTAAACAAAGAACAGTCTGTGTGTGTGTGTGTGTGTGTGTGTGTGTGTGTGTGTGTGTGTATGTGTGTGTGTGTATGTGTGTGTGTATGTGCGTGTGTATGTGCGTGTGTATGTGCGTGTGTATGTGTGTGTGTATGTGTGTGTGTCACTCACACAGTCACACACTCACGCAGAGACGGTGTTAGTCATTTTGTATTTATCTAAGATGAAGACACTCTTTCTACTCGACACACGCACACTAAAACACACACAGTGGTAAACCTTTCGCCTTGGGGCCTTAGCTAATACGCTCCATGATTTCGTGTAATTGGAGAGAAAGGGAGAATTGGTCTAACCTTGAAATGGTCGACGAGGGTTCTGGAGTACTTAAGCGCTGCTTCTCGCTTGTAGCGAAACATGGCCATCTGCAGCAGGGACTGGAACCTCATGCTAGAACATTAAACATTAAAGGGGTCACTGAACAGGTAAATGGAGTATCGCACCTTATTCTCTGATGTTTTTTTAAATGCATTGGACTTTGATTTATCGAAAATAAGGGTCAAATGCAATTACACAATCCCAATAACATTTTAAATTTAGATTGGAGATTTAAATGGTCCATTAAGGCTAAATGGCGCCCTCTTTCGGCAACCACAAGTGAACTGTAGTTGATTTCGCAGATATGACATCACAACCCTGCTTTACTGTAACGTTTTTTTTTTTACCATTTTCAGTGGCTGTCTTTACATTTTAGATTTACACATGAAGGAGAAAACAACTCTGTTTAAATTGGAGAGGTTGACATTAATGAGAAACAAAGGTCACAAATGTTCCATTCTATTACCCCTTTAATCAAATGAGCTAATCTGTAAGCAACTGCACATCTTGTTGTCCGGTTGCTTACAACTTGGCTCATTTGACTAACATGACCTGGATGAATTAGACTCTTCACAGACATGACCCCACTTTAAGTACACATGCCCCCAGCACTCAGGAAACAATCAGGGGGGGCACCAAGAGTCATTTAGCTGAAGCCTCAAGCTTCTTTTCTCACCAACCGACTAGTGGGGTCTCCTATGTGCCTTGAACTTACTTCATCATGTTTTATTTATGCCTTTCATGTTTTCTTTAAAACAGTGCTTTTTAATTTTTGTATTCTATTTATTATTTTGTTTGTCCATTTTTTTTCCAAACATTCCAAAGTGGTCCTCATGTTCTCACCATAAAACTGCAAAGTCCTTCTCTGAGGCAGGGCTTGCTGGATCTGAGAAGCTCCTCAGTTTTAATATGAACCTGCAGCACAGAAGAAGTCAGGAGATGAGATGAGGAGGAGAGGAGAATAGAGGAGTGGTGAGGAAAGGTGAGAAGAGAAGAGGAGAGGAGAGGAGGGGAGAGGAGAGGAGAATAGAGGAGTGGTGAGAAAAGTGAGAAGAGGAGAGGAGGGGAGGGGAGAAGAGAGGAGAGAAAAGGAGAGATGAGATGAGAAGAGGAGAGGAGAGGAGAGAGGAGAGGACTGGTGAGCTGTGCAGAACCAAAAAAAGCAGGCGGGAAATCCCTCGGGCACAGAAGGAAGGCTGCTTGTGCTCTGACTCCCACCTGATGAGGTCAACCGTCTCCGAGAACATAGTGTACGCTGACTTTGGCGTCTGGGGATCCGCCTCCATGGCGATGCCACTCTCCACAAATGACAGGGCAGCTTCCAGGTAGATGAAGGACTTGGCCACCTTATCAGACTACATGGATCAGTAGTGTGTGTGTGTGTGTGTGTGTGTGTGTGTGTGTGTAAAAATTAGACACAGAAGAGGAAATACTTGGTTAGTTTCGGGTAGTAACAAAAAGTCAATATAGAGGTAGAGTGTCTGCGCAGAGCCAGGGAGCGAGGTAACCTTACCATGTCATCAGCTTTGTGCTTCAGTTTTTTGGCTTCCTTCATGTGGTGCTCCACAGAGTACTTCCTGTTTGAGCAAAACAAGAAGACAGAGGGAAGGTTTGTCCAGTTCTCTTGTATACAGTATAAAACGTCCTTTTTTGCCTCACACATACTGTAGACTTTCTCACAGACCAGTCAAGCCTAAAATTGAAGGTTCTGTGTGCCGACATCTTTGCCAATTTATTTAATATATGTCAATGTAAATTGTCTAGGTATTAATTGATTCTAAACAAAAAACATTCACCCCCCTCAAGAGTTATCATGGACCCGAAAACTACCAAAACACACCAATACAATTTTTGCTGTAAGTTTTTTTTTTTTTTGCTGCTACACAACGTCAAAATTCTGACCAGAGCCATGGTCACGTTTATCAAATGTTATGGATCAAAATTGTTTTGGAAATGATAAATCTTCTGAATCTCCTCTATGTGTCTGTACCTGTATGCATCTGCACTGGTCTGTTTTAGCTTTGAAAGTCTGCCTGGTATTTTACCACAGTGCCATATTGGGTGTTGGTTACATGTCCCTTACCTGTCGTCCACTTTGAGCAAGGCTCTGTGTGGGGCAGGAGTCCGTTTCGGCTGGGCAGGTTCCGGGACTGCAAAGCTGCTCTTTGGTGACTTCTGACAACGGAGACAGAAAAAGAGTAGGAAATAAGAGAGAGATCAAGTCACAATAGCAGGGACACTACACCAATAAAAAGCTAGTATTTAGTGAGATTAAGGCATTTTTGTATTGTTTTTGTATAAAAATATGCATGTGTATGTTCATGTGTGTGTTCATGTTTGTGTGTGTGTGTTCATGCATTGTCATTTCTGCTGTGTGTGTGTGTGTGTGTGTGTGTGTAAAAGCGGGTAAAAACTCTGAGTAAAAACTCCCTTACCTTGGCAGGCTTGGTGTGCTCGCTGCGTTTACTGGAGCTCTTCTTGTGCTTGACTGTGGCGTCTCCAGTCTGGCTGGACCCTTTGGCCTCCGCTGATGTCTCGGCCGGGGGCCTCTTGTGTCCGGGGGCCTTGGCGGGCTCCTGTGCTGCGGATGCTTGTGTGCTGGAGCTGGGGGCCTTCTTATTCTTCTTCTTCTTGGGCTCCTTGTCCTCCTCCGCAGTCTTGGGGGCACTGGCGTGGGGCAGGGGAGAAGACATGGTGGTGGTGAACAGAGGAGAGGAGCACCAGGCTTTGCCAGGCCTGGATTACAGGGACTTTCCACCTAACCGTCTCTTTCATCAATGACTACGCCCACAAATCTGCTCACAAGATTTTTTTAATGAACCTGTCAGTTTAGGAGTATGCAGCTGTCTGTGACTTGTGTGTTCAACAGGTATAGGCAGTATAGATGTAAGTAGTATAGATATACAGTAGTGTGTGCGTTATGTATACTTTGGTAGCCAGGTAGAGTTTGTGGGCATATTTTTATTTATTTATTTATTGGCTGATTCTAATACTTCAGGTAAGTGTCAAACTAACAACAGAGCAGAATATATAAATGTATTACAGGACCAACTCAGGAAAGGAGAATCTCAACAATTCCTGGCAGGCAAAAACATATTGTGGTTCAGGGCATAGGTCTATGATTTTAGGGTGTAGTCATTGAAAAAGGAGATGTTAGATGGAAAGTCTCTTTAAATATTTTTTTTATTGATTTTATCATCATTGATCATTGCATGCCATCTTTTACAGTTTGTGTTAGTTATGTAATGTGCTACTACTACTACTACTACTACTACTACTACAATTGTAACTTACTCTGGTTTGCTGGAGCCAGGACAGGAGGGTGCTGAGCTGGGTGAGGAAGATCTCTTGGCCTCTTTGTCCAGTTTTAACTTCTTCCTGGGTTGAGATTTGTCCTCCTTCTCTGCCTGCAAACACACCACAGAGCGCCCATTAACACATCGGTCAGAACCATCTGACCCCTCATCATAGCATAACAGATACTGGCTGGGGGCTGTTCCACGTTTAGTGACTAATCCAGTTAAGTTAACACGGAATGAGTGGTACATCTCCTAAGTGTGGCTAGATTTTCCTAGCAAATGGTGTGCGTTATCTTTCTTATACAGTCCTTCATGCAACACATCAACTAGGAGCATCAAACCCTCATTCGTGCAAAACAGACATCTGCAGGTCCAGTGTTTTCCCCAGTGTTTTATAGTTAAGGCAGTCACCTTAACACTTCCCTCCCACCTTCAAGTTGTCCCAATATAAAACTAAATTTAGACTTGGGCTTAGAAGTAGGTGATGAAATTATATGAATATTTATCACAACATGCAGTTCCATCAATTGTCTTCCATTCACAAAGCTTAAAACAAAAAAGGATGCAAAGGATTATTATGAGAAATTTTAGTGTTGAGAAATCTCTTAGTTATAACCCTGCACCCCCCTTGGCCGACCACCACCTAAACTAACCAAATTACCTGCAGGAAACACTGAGGTCTTTGGCTTTTCTAGATGCACATGCAACAGAAAGAAGCAGCACAGGGGCACAACAAAATAAACCTCAAGGTAACACCTTACAACTGGCAAAGATCCCTGATTTGCATAAAACAAACACAAGGCTGCCAGTCTCAAAGCAGGCGACGATATGAATAAGGTGCACCCTCATTGTTAAGATAAAACAATGTTGCTTGTTTCATGAGTGGGTGTGTGGTGTTTGTTTCATGAGTGGGTGTGTGCAGGTATTTGAGCGCGTGTTTACAGGCAGAGAGGCGCTTGGCATGAATAACTCAGTGTGTACACACACACACACACACACACACACACACACACACACGCACACACATACACACACACACACACACACGCGCGCACGCACGCACGCACGCACGCACGCACGCACGCACGCACGCACGCACGCACGCACACACACACACACACACACACAAAGAGCCAGGCAGATGGCATTTAATGTGATGGCCTGTGGCAGCAGTGGGGGGTGGGTGGCAAGGAGCTTGCTGACTCACACAGGCACCCTGGCGCAAGGCCTCAGGGGCAAGGGTGCCACTTACACCCCCCCCCACCAGCTGCTGCTGCTCCGACACGTCCACACCCCTGACTCATGGCCACACATGACTGCTCTACCATGCTGTAGCTGTGCTTCTGACTGAGTGACTGCCTGCCTGCCAATTTACACTGGGCTGTCATGAACAGGCCGGCTAGTCCCAAATGCCTTTGTGTGTGAGCGGGCAGGGTTACACACACACACACAAACACAAGTTAATGCCCCCATACACCTGTGTGTGTGTGTGCGTGTATGCGTGTGTTGTGTTTGTCAGTGCATTGTTATTTCTGCTGTGTGTCCAACAGTGTGAGTTCAAGTTTGGCAGTGATACTGTGACTGCTGACACACACACACACACACACACACACACACACACACACACACACACACACACACACACACACACACACACACACACACACACACACACACACACACACACACACACACACACACACACACACACACACACACACACACACACACACACAGCAAGCAGAGAGGTAGGCTGGTAGCAAACAGATGCCTGGCTAGAGCCCTGTATCTATCTAGAGGGATCATTTGAGTGAATAATTGTGTTTACCAACAGAGCAGCGAACAAACTGCTAAATAAACCCCATTTTTTATGTTTGAATTTTATGTTAACAGAAGCTAACTGAAACCCACTGATCTCTTTTTGCTGGCTTTGGCTGCTGGGGCAGAGTCTCTCTGCTCTGGCCTCTTCTCCACAGCCTCGGTGGTGGTCGTGGTGGTGGTGGTGGTGGTGGTAGCGGCGGTGGTGCTGCCCCCTGTGGGTGGCCGGCCGGGGGGCTTGGAGGGCGCGGAGGGCACCCTGGACAGCAGGCTGAGCGGGATCTTGACCACAAGGGTGCTGGGGGGCACCTGCGGCTGAGCGGCTTTAGCGGGCGGATCCCGTCCGGCGGTGGGCACAGGAGAGCGCTCTCGTTCTCGCGGCTGCTGCTGCTTCTGCTTCTTCTTACTCTTCGACTTCTGCAGGGCGTCGCCTTGGCGGGCGACATTATTTCTGCTTTTGAACGACGGGGAGGGCTGGGGGGCCAGAGTGGGGAGTGGGGGCGCCGCTAGGGAGTCTAGGGGATCTGCCTCTTTGGGCGCTGACAGTTTGAGGGTGACCTTGGGGGGTGCCGCCTCTTTCGCGCTCTTCTTCTTGTCGGCCGAGGTGCGCTTGGCGGCCTTCTTGTCGGCCCTCGAGACCGCTTTGGCCTGGGCGGCCTTGGCCGGGTCCGTTTTCGTCTTGACTTTGGGCCGGTCGGTGAGGGAGGGGTCTTTTTGGTGGGAGGCCGTTGTCGGCTCCTTGCCGTCGGCGGCGTGACGCAGACGGTCCTCCGGCCGCGGGGCTTTGCTGCCCGAGCTCTGCTTCTTCTTGGACGCGACCTTCCTGGGCGCACTGTTGTCCACTTCGATACGTGGGGAGGGGGACTGGGCTGACCTGCTGTGCTGTGTGTTGGGGACAGATGACGACTTCTTCTCGGGGGGGTCTTTGACCTCCGGCCGTATAGGGGACACGACATGAGAACCGTAGCTGTAATGAGACGGCGTGGCAGTCTCTGAGCGCAGTGATGAATTGTGGGAATTGTAGTTGTAGTGGGGCGGGGTAGTGCTGAGCTCTGTCCTGACAGGGGAAGTGTGGGAGTTGTAGTTAAAGTGTGTGGGCATGGCGCTCTCCGGCTGCGCGGGCGAGCTGTGAGAGTTGTAGCTGTACTGCGCCGGGCTGGCGGACTCGGGCCGCGCAGGTGAATTGTGGGAGTCGTAGTGCTGGGGGGGCGTGGGGCTGGGGGTCTCCTCTGGGGGTTTGGGGCTGCAGGCGGGGCTGGAGGGAGGGCTGTGCAAGGCCTCCCCGCCCTGGGTCTCCACGCTCAGGCTGGGCTGCGGGTCCTTCAGCTCGAGCCAGCGACTCAGCGACCACTCATTGACCGCAGGGCCGTCAGCCTGCGTGCCACACACACACGCACACACACAGCAAACAAACAAAAAACACATACAGTTACAAACACACATGCAGAAATGACATACGGAGACACAAACAAAAAACAAACATTGACAAGATACTGCACCAGTAGTTTTTGTCCAGCTCTCTTACACACATAATAATTATCTGCTTTCTGTCAGACCTTGCTTCTTTTTAAATGAGATATAGCCCTGAAGCTAATAAGAACAATTGATATATAACAAAGAGGTTGAGGACTATTTTGACTAAGTGAGAACCGGAAACAGGAATTTACTGGCTTCCAGAAAAACAGTGGGTGGTTGTTGGCAACCAGTGCAAATGCTTCGTAAACAAAATGTATAAAATAACCAGCCAAGCAAAAATAAGTGTGTGTGTATATATATTTAAAAGAGAATGTCTATGTGTGTTTTTTTTTTTCTTCATATATTTTAATAGTTGAATGTGGTGGTGGTGGTGATTATTGTGGTGTGTGTGTCTGTGTGTGCACGTGTATATGTGTGTGTGTGTGTGCATGCACATGTCTGTGTGCAGGTTTGGGTACCTTGGCCGGGGGAGGGGGGCTGCTGATGTGAGGGGGCGGGGCTTGTTCCATCTCCTCCCCTCCGCTCTCGCTGCTCTCGCTGTCTGACTCGGAGCCAGAGCTGCTCTCTGATTCGCTGGAGCTGGCCGTCTCCCTCTCACTGGAGCGCGGCTGTGCCACTCTGGCAGACACACACACACACACACACGCACACACACACAAACAGCCTATCAGCACACTGATAACCTCACTTACATCATATACAGATTACCCAGCTCAACACACATACGCACAACGCACGCGCGCACGCACACACGTGTGCACACACATACACACACGTTAATGCCCACATACACCTCACTTAGTTTGGTAGTGATACTGTGACTGCTAAGTGAGGTGTATGGGGGCATTAATTTGTGTGTGTGTGTGTGTGGGTTGTGTTTTGTGTTTGTCAGTCCATTGTTATATGCTGTGTGTTCAACAGTGTGTGCTGTGACTGCTGAGACACACACACACACACACACACACACAATACTACATCAAACACAAGGCAGCGATGACATTTTTGCAAGTTTGTAAGAAGCTGGACTTCCCTTTGGGTCGTTTAAACTGGGTGCTGAACTGTTACAGCACTGCAAGCACCATAAAGCACAAACACTAACGGTCAACACTTTTCAGCCAGCTCAGAAAGACAGGAGGGGATGGCTAGAGAAAAAGAAGCATAGGCTGCTTGGTATTGTGTGTGTGTGTGTGCGGTGTAAAAGAAAGAGAGAGAACCAATGTGTGCGTGTCTATATGTGTGTGTGTATGTAAGAGAAAGAGAGAATGTGTGCATGTGTGTGTGTGTGTGTGTGTGTGTGTTTGTGTGTTGGCCGAGGATGGAGGGAGTCGAGGCCATCAATTCCCGGCTGACTGGAGCGTGTGAAGTGGGCAGACGCTTGTAAACACTGGGGCTGTGAGATAAACAGCAGGGCTGCCCGGGGCCCACTCACACGTGACGGCCCCACTCCTGCCCCACCCCTGCCCCAGCGCCAGGGGGCCAGGGGGCCATGGAGCCTGAGTAAGTCACTGACAGCAGCAGCAGCAGCAGCAGCAGCAGCAGCAGCAGACACCTGAGCACAACCCAAAGGGCTAGGGCATGACACAACTGGTGCCTATTCAGCGTTAGGGAACGCCAAGTCTGACTACAGGAAGGAAAAAAAAAAAAAAGAATCTCCATCCCAGTCAGTTAAAGGGTTGGAGAGTCCATTTGTGGATGATGGCAACTTCAATGTTTGTGTTACTGGCAAGTGTGTAGTAGTTAGTATCAATTGGCTAGGTTTTGAGCAGGCTCTTATAAGCTATTTCAGTTGCAAAAGGGGGGGCAAAAAATTATCCCATTGATGTAGTTTTGCTACCAGCGCAACGTTTGAGCTCCTTTGCCCCAGAATGTCCGGAAGGCCGGAACATCCCTTTAAGCACATTGTGCTTCTTAACAGATACCAAAATGATCGAATTGTCTCATAAATCTAATAAAGTGTAAATTTTTGTAACATTTGTCTGAAATGTACACATGCTGTGAGAAAAGTGGGTTTTTAAGTAGCTGTCAGCATTATATGGGGCCTGGGGCAGCAGAGACACAAGGGGCCCAACATGTGCTCAAGCTGGGGGTAGGCTCGTCAGCACCCAGGCAGGAGGAAGTCTGGCCTGGTAAACCAGCCCCTCGTACTTCACCTTGTTTTGTACAGAGGGGTCTGGCGCAGGTCTCATTGTAATGGCTGGTTGTAGGCAGAATCCTTCCTAGCCAAATCAGTACACACAGTGAGTGCTGGTGAGCGTTAGCTGTTAGTCTGTTAGTATATGGAAAGCTTTGGAACTTCCTTCACGTTAATGTGTGGGTAAAGGCAGATCCAATCTTTTTAAATTTCAGCGTTTCAGAGTCCACACCTCTCTGTACAAAATGAAGTGTTGTGCGAGGGGCTGGTTTACCAGGCCAGGAGGAAGCCCTTTGGACCTCCTCTAGCATTGTGTGTGTGTGTGTGTGTGTGTGTGTGTGTGTGTGTGTGTGTGTGTACACACAAAAAACGCTGTCTGAGATTGTATATAAAAATCTCAGGAGTTGCAGTGTGTGCGCGTGTAAATAAAAAGGGACTATGGGAGTGCTTAAAGCAAATAGAGTTTTTCTGTGTGTATTCAACGCACCAAATGACTTGACCTGTACGCATAACCGCACAGCTGACGTCTACGTTTCTCTTGAGTGCACACGTATATAGGTCTATGAAGATGTGCCTGTGAAAATGTCAGATTATACGTAAAAAATTCTGAGGTTGCAGTGCAAAATGTGTGTCTGTCCTGGTCTTATGGAGTTTATGCCCACGGGTCTGACCTTTGCACATCATCTACTAATACCCTCAAGCTCTGGCCTCATCTCCCCTGAGCCCAGCTTACCTGTAGCCCCTGGCCGCCCTCTGACAAAGCTCCCATAATGCACCACTCACCACTCCTCATCTAAACCTGAAGACCTCAGCAGTCCCTTAACACCAATCCCATAATGCACCACAGGTCAGATTAGCCCACAACCCCAATGAGTTTAGATGAGGTGTGCGCAAGTATGGGCAGGGGTCTGTGATCTCAGGAGCCCTACGAGACTTCCACAATGCATCACTGCTTAGTTTAATTGCAGATCCTCAAGATACTAAAACAACTGTACATTTTTTTCTCTAGTTCTCACCTTTGCACAGCAGTGATCAACTAAGACATCCAACACAATTCAGTAGGTCCTCATCTGCACCACTTTAACAACCTCCATTGGCTTTTGGTCTTGTAATACCGAACAATGCATGGCACATTATGTCTAACTCCGTGAGGGTGAAAGTGCACATGCAAGCTGCAACTCTAAGTCACTTGCACAGTTTGTGCTGCAGGGCATCACATGCGCTCCAGTAAAAATCCATCTCTTCCTGGAAACAAAAGCAAACGGTGGGGGAGTATACTTTCCAACCGGGTCAGAAGTGTGCACTTCGCCTGCCAACCAATTTTTTTTTTTTTGCTCCCCACAAGAGTGTAGCTTGGTGTAGAGAGAGGATAAAAAACAAAAGCTGCCAGTGTGCTCACATGGTCCTTCACAGAGCTGACTGACTTAAACATGACTCACGTGTGCTGGGTGTGCTGACTTTCTCAGTGAAAAAATAAAAAAGATGGCTCCTGAATCATTAACTGTCAACATGCAGCTGGCAAGGAGCATGTCAGAACATTCAGCAGTATAAACCCTCTTACACTGAGCCTTTTTTTAGATAACATTGGGTGTATTTGCACATTTAAGCTCGCCTGGTGAACCACACTCTTTCACCTCCCTTAACTTTATGCAAATAACTTTATGTCTAAATACTCTGAATAGGCATAAGTTTACTTCCTGGGTCTGTGTATACTTTGTGTGAACTTTAAAATTATTGGGTCTGCCTTCAACTAATTGCAACCTGAATGCAGCTCAAACTTAATACTGAAGCTAAATGTCATAGCTTTTAGCCCGCCTGCCAAGCTATGTAGCCCCTTCCTCTATTCGCTGATTGGTTGCTAAAAATTTAGGTTGGGGAAACCAAAGCCTATGGAGAGTTCCCCAATGTTGCACACTGTAGCAAAATACAATACTGAGCAGAGGTACTACGGTGGTGCTAGCCAGGCCACATTTAAGCATCTTTTAAGCAGAAATGACTAATGATGAGTTGCAGAAGTTTCTACTATTCCTTTGTTCTCTTCCTCTATATTTGATGGATCCTTTCTTCTATATCTGATGAACCTCCTCAGCCAAAAGGGGCGGCTGAGGGTTGGTCTAAGCACTCCCACTGAGTGATGCACTGATCAGATGTCTGCTTCACATGAACTTGATTTGAACTTCACATATATCAGTGGACAGAAAAAAGGAACGACAGAAGGAGAGAAAGAAAAAAAAAAGATGGAGGGAATAGGGATCTTGTGACCCAACAGACAGGGACCGTGCTGAGAGGGAGACATTGGTGTGTGTGTGTGTGTGTGTGTGTGTGTGTGTGTGTGTGTGTGTGTGTGTGAGAGAGAGAGAGAGAGAGAGAGAGAGAGAGAGAGAGAGAGAGAGAGAGGGAGAGGGAGAGAGAGAGAGAGAGAGAGACAGAGAGACAGAGAGAGAGAGACAGACAGACAGACAAAGAGAGACAGAGAGAGAGAGAGAGAGAGAGAGAGAGACAGACAGACAGACAGACAGACAGACAGACAGAGAGAGACAGAGAGAGACAGAGAGAGACAGAGAGAGAGAGAGAGAGAGAGAGAGACACAGCTTTTGATGCAACCAACCCTTCTCTAACCTCTTACTACATACACACGTCCACATCCACTATCCTCACACTACCCTCTCTCATTTTCACACACATACAGACACACACTTTCCAGCAACTCCTCTCTCTCACTACTACAAACACACACCACACACACACACACACATACAGACCACTCCCCCACACTCCTTTCTCACACTTTTATACAACTACACACACACACACACCACCACACACACCCACACACACCACCACACCCACACACACCACCACACAGTCACCCCCCCCCACACACACACACACACACACACAGACATCTGCTTAAACAGCCTGGCCACAGGGCCCTGAGGCGCAGGTCTGGGGTTGGGTTGGGCTGGGCTCGGCTGTGACGACCCGACCATGACCCCGACGTGAGCACGGAGGTGATGAGGGAGGCGGAGGAAGAGACTCACGGGGGATCCAGCTGACAGGACAGCGCAGGTGGTGGAGGAGAGGAACCACGCCAGGCCTCATGCTCTGGATAGAGAAAAAGATGGGGGGGGGGGGGGGGGGGGGATGAAAGAGACGAAGAGAGAGGTAGAGAGACAGAGAGATGGAGGAGAAGAGAAAGAAAGAGAGAGGAGTAGAGAGAGAGAGAGGGGGAAGAAGGAGAGAGGGGGAAAAAGGGGGAGAGTGAGAGAAAAAGAGCAGGAGAAAGGGACAGAGAGGGAAGAGATGGAGAAGGGGAGATGGACAGAGAGAGAGGGGAGGAGCGGAAGAGAGGAACAGAGGGAGAGAGGCAGATAGATACATAAAGAGAGAGAGAGAGGGGGGAAAAGGGAGGAAGATGAGGAGAAAGAGGGACAAAGAGATGGACAGAGGGGTAGAGGAAGAGAGGCGTCAACATCTTAGAAAACAGTTCAGTGCAGTCTGTCTGCTGCTGCTGTCCCTGTTATTGTAAAATTCAGAGCTGCTGGTGCAGAGAATGAGCCTCTGTGAAGCAAGAGTGTATTTATGAGGTGTGTAGCTGTGCCGTGTGTGTGTGTGTGTCTTTGTCTGAGACTCTGTGTGTGTGTGTGTGTGTGTGTGTGTGTGTGTGTGCATGCGCTGTGTAAGAGTGTCTGTGAGAAAATGTGTGTGTGTGTGTGTGTGTGTCTGAGATGGTGTGTGTGTGTGTCTGAGATGGTGTGTGTGTGTGTGTCTGAGACTCTGTGTGTGTGTGTGTGTGTGTGCGTGTGTGTGTGTGTGTGTGCGTACACCCTGTCACAGCTCGACCAGCCACAGGAGAGGAAGTGTCAGTTCTGAGCGAGCGACTTGTCTTTGATGCTTGGGCATCCACTGGAGGATTTTAAAAGCCCACATTTACCAGTGACGCTGATGCAAAGTGACAGTGGCACACTGCATGGGAGTGTGTGTATTTGACTGTGTTTGTGTGTGTGTGTGTGTGTGTATATTTTCCCATACTTGTGTTGTGTGTGTGTATTTGTCCATGCTTGTGTTTATGTGTGTGAGTATATGTGTGTGTGTATGTGTGTGTGCGCGCATGTGTGACAGTGGCCTTTTGTTTGTATACATACTGTCCTCTGTATGTGAGCAAAACAGTATGCTCAGCGGTGGCTCTTTAGAGTAAGTACATTTCACAGCTGTCTTTTGAAGTAAAACCACAGACACACACTCCTCGGGCTCATTTTCTCCCACTTCTCTCTCTCTCTCACACGCACACACACACACACACAAAGGGAAACTTCCCACAGAAGAATTTGGAATATCATGCATGCCTTTAGACAGCGAGTTGAAAGACCTCATAGTTATAGGCTCTTTTCTTTTTCACACAGGCACAAGTTACAGACTGCAGTTCTTGAGTTTACTTACTTTGGACCGAGTACCCCGAGTGACCATGCTGGGACTCCTGCACAGAGAGAGAGAGAGAGAGAGAGAGAGAGAGAGAGAGAGAGAGGGAGAAAGAGAGAGAGGGAGAGAGGGAGAGAGAGAGAGAGAGAGAGAGAGAGAAGAGGGAGCAGAGAGAGAGAGAGAGAGAGAGAGAGAGAGAGAGAGAGAGAGAGAGAGAGAGAGAGAGGGAGAAGAGGGAGCAGAGAGAGAGGGAGAGAGAGGAAGAGGGAGAGAAGGAGAGAGGGAGAGAGGGAGGGAGAGAGAGAGGGAGAGAGGGAGAGAGATGAGGGACTGGATAAAAACAGAGCTTTAAAACCCTTCTCATTTCAGCCTCCATTGTGCCTCTCTGTCTGTCTGTTTATCTGTCTGTCTGTGAGTGGGTCTGCTTGCCTCAGAGCTCAGAGAAGTGAAGCTGGAGAGCTGACAGTCCCCCGAGAGGATGCTGGGAAAGACCTTTGTACGGCCCAAGCTCCACACTTCAACACATATCTGTGGTTTGCAGAGTGCATCTCATTCCACAGACACAGGCATAATGTCTTCTGACATTACTTTCAACTTTCACTTCATTTGACTGTAAAGCCAAGAGAAGCCAATTCATATTCATACTATATATATATATATATATATATATATATATATAGCAATTGCAGTGGCTCAACAACAAAAAAAAAAAATAGTAATCATTTTAATTGTGTGTAAAAAAAAAAAAAAGACATAAAAGATAAGAGTTTGAAGGTTTGGTTTGGCCACTCTTAGAAGCTCGAGGGACAGAAAGAAACCGGTGCTGAAGGGAGGTTGGTTTTTTTGGCACCTTGAAGAGTTCTGGAAAGACATGGAGGAGATGTGCGTCTCCTCCTCCCTCCCTCCTCCCCCCCATTGCTGCTTGAGCCCAGGCACTTCCCGCCACTGGCCCCTGTGTCCGCAAACCGCACTAGCGTCGTCTCGCTAACACACAATCACACACTAACCAGCTGTCTGAGAAGCACCCATCCTCAGGCCACGGGGATCATTTCCCAGAAGCACACAAACCTGACTAAGTGCACATGTGGAAACAAAAATTAGAGACTCTGGGAAGAAGACAGCTAGAAAAAAAAGGAAGAAAAGGGAGAAATGCAGTAAGAGAGAGCAGAGAAGTCAAGTGGATGAGGGGATGGTGGAAGACAAGCGGACAGCCGAAGTAAAAGATGAGTGGAGAAAAAAAAGTCAGCGACAACAGTAATCCGAAAAATATTTTTTTAATCGTGATGTCTGATGAAGGGCTCCCGCCTGAAACGTCACCATTAAAAAGAATTTTTGGGAGCATTTTTTTTGGTGTTGCAAGCGTATTCTAGTCATATTATAGACCTGTTTTGTGGTCCTGCAGCCAAACCTTAGACATGGATGTGTGTGTTTACTTGAAGAGAAAAAAAAGATTAAATGAAGCAGGGAGTGAGGGTGTGGTTACCTTGTTGGGAAAGCTGAACTTGGGAGGGTCGGCAGTGCTGGGGGTGTGGATGGCTGTGAGGAGGGGGGGCCAGGTGTGGGTCATTTCCTGTTCCGAGGAACGAGGGAGAGAATAAGAGAGAATGAGAGAGAGAGACAGAGAGACAGAGGGAGAGACAGAGGGAGAGACAGAGGGAGAGACAGAGAGAGAGACAGAGGGAGAGACAGAGGGAGAGACAGAGGGAGAGACAGAGGGAGAGAGACAGAGGGAGAGACAGAGAGAGAGACAGAGAGAGAGACAGAGAGAGAGACAGAGAGAGAGACAGAGAGAGAGACAGAGAGAGAGACAGAGAGAGACAATTACTCTCAGTGCACTGGACTGAACTGTGAAGTGACCATGTCATGACAGTACAACCATGCTGGGGGCGGGGAGGGGGAGGGGGAGGGGGTTGGGCCACTGGGCCACAGGCGTCTTTAACTCACCCTCAGGATCTCTTCCACACACTGTGCATCACTGGACAGAGCCTGTGGGAAGAAACAGACCACATGCATAAATAAGAGAGAGTATACAAGAGAGAAGACAATGAGAAAGAGAAAGAGAGTAAAAGAAGGTGGGGTGGGAGAGACACCAGGCAAGAAAAAGCAAAGGGAGGGAGGGGAAGAGAAAGAGAGAGAAAGAGAGAGAGAGAGAGAGAGAGAGAGAGAGAGAGAGAGCACGAGACCATGCTCTTGTTACACAGACAGGGGCACACAACAGATGTGCCGTGTGGGTGCATGTGGGTGCGTGCAGTACGCACACGCTGTTCTACTTGTAAAGCCGCAGACATTGCGAATGACATGCATCAAAGTGATAACATCTATAAAAACCTGCACAGGCACACAGCTGATTGCAGCTGGGCTTGGGCTTGGGGGGGTTGGGGTGGTATGAGACAATATCGCTTGCTGAGACAATATTGCTGTGGACAGCTGTTGGCATA